>SKCR01052936.1:0-89443 GCA_019454045.1 Zanthoxylum bungeanum | reverse complement strand
GATATATTATTTGTTTCAAAAATTTAAACGTCTGAAATATAGTAATTGACATTTATATCCTTATAAGAATTATGTACACTTATTAAAAATTTTAAATATATGAAGAATACAATTACAATCAAACATAAAATAAGGTAATCATTGATTTTAAATAACATATTAAGAATATTATCATAGTACTCTAAATACAAAAGTTAAAAAAATTATTATAATAATTAAAATATTTAAAATATTAAACAAATCGATTACATCATTGAAACAATTGGCTCACAAGTTGGTCTCGTAGCTGTTGCATGAAGACTTGATCCGATGGTCTAAAATAATTGTTTGCATTTGTTGTTTGATTTATATTTGCAATATTGTTTTCCAACTCAACTTCTTCATTGTCATACTCTGAAAATAATGCATCAGCAGTTGATAATTTTCGAAGAAAATTATGTATCACATTACATACGATAACTATTTTTATTTGAATATTAAATGGATATGGCGGCAATACCAAAAGCACGCTCAATAACATTCCTTAATATTTTAAAATAATAATTTATAAAGAAAAAAAAGTAAGCTAACAAAATCAATTAGAAAACATAGTCATAAAATCCTCATATAATATTTTTTAATTAAAACACATTATCATGATTCAATCAGCACAAAAATGAAGATTCTATGTCCACGACGTAAATTTAAATAAATAAAAAGCTCGAAGCCTATTTTGCTAAACTCTGAATCCACCCTTTTCGTTCTTGGTCACTGTCCATCTGCATCCATACCTCTATGTACTCTCTCTTGTTGCACAGTGTGTTGATTGCTATATAATAAAGGGGATTCTCAAATAAAAAAGAGATTTTCGCAAAATTGTGAGACATTCTTTCATTGAGGGTCCTTTATCATCAGTCTTCTCTAGTACCTTTGCTAACTTTTTTATGAGTTTCATCAAATTTTATTTTCTTTTATTTTTTCTTGGAATCTTGTATCGATTTTGTACTTGGTTGATTTGAGATGTCATCCGATATCGGTGTTATAGGTATATTGTCATCATCCTCTAAATCAATTGGAGTTTCATTATATAATGGTGTCTCAAATGTCGATGACAAATTACCCACTTATGGTAATTCTTCCATACCAGAACCCCAAGTATTAGACCCAGTAGTTCAAACTCTTAAGAATAAAGCCTCTAATTTATCAGCATTAGCTAAATACTTATGACGAAACTATTTAGCATCTGAATATTTCTGTTTAATAAAATACTATCCATGATAATAATTAGCACCCATATAATATTAAACACCTATTATTAAACTTATTAAAAAAAAAAACTAAAATAATATGTTACCTTTATGTACTGTTCTCATCTTTCATTAGGCCAAACAAATATTTGGGTCATGAAATTATGCCATGTCCAGTTGTTGTTGTCAGTATAATCCATGTCAGATATTATTTTTTTATATAGTCCCAGCCATTTTTAAGTTGTTTTTGCATTAATTTTCTTCCAATGGTCTTATATATTTCTTCTCCAATTTGAGCTAAAGCACTTGGCTTTAATGTTCCACCTGATCTAAATTTATAACATCCCGTCAGAGGCAGAATGCTACTGATAGGAGACATGATTAACCCATCTCCATAAGCCTCCAAATTTACAGAAAAACGAACATGATGTATCCTAAAACTGAATAACATGGATCGCAGTTCAGAATCAAGGCAGAATCTGCAATAAACATCAACATACAAAAGGACGGTTGCGAGATTATCGTACCGCAAGTATACGGTGTAAAGTTTTAGTAAAAGATAAGTAAATAGTGTCGAACCCACATGAATTGTAATCAAACTCTCACTAAATATTATAATTAGTAAACCTAACTTTATTTAGAAGAAATTTAAAAATAATCTGAATTCAAAACTAAAAACTAAAGGAACAAGATATTAAAACATTTGATTAGGAGAAACCAAGATAAGAGAGATTTTAGAGTCTGATTTCACCTAACCACCCCCTATGTATTTGGTATGCCAATCAATTCTTATTCAGTTGCATTGTTTAAGCCAAGAACCATAAGTTATTCTAACTCCATCTCTCGAGTGCCGAGTGAATATATTATCAATTACAGACTTCGATATCCCTTTAAAAATATAGTAATTAACAATTCATTATGCTATGTGATTCTTTATTAATGACTTTAAAGGGATTATAGGTTCTCCCTAACTCTATAACACTCATAGATTATATTCTCTAGATCCTATTCAAAATCTCCTCTCCCGAGTGATAGATTCTAAACATGCATAATCTTAATTTGTGGCCAACAAACTAAAAGTATTAAACATTAGAGAATATAAATAAACTGAAATAAAATTTCATAAAAATCAAATTGGCAAATAATACATTAATTCAAGCATATGTTACATCATCATTTAGGATAATAATGTTAGTTCATGACTAAATAATAAAACAATGAAAGCATGGTCAAGAACATAATGAACATCATTAGAGTTTAAAAAAGAAACTAGAAGATTAAACCCGAATCGGCCTTCGGACGTCATCGCATTCGTCTCCTCTTGTCGTTCTTCAATCTTCCTCTTTAGATCTCTAAAATATATTTTGAACTCTTTAGTTGTGCATTTTTTTTTCCATTTTTAGGGTTTTAGACGAGCTTCTATATTTATAGGGAAGTCTTAGAGTCTTTGTGATTGTAGAATACTAATTTCTGAAGTTTCTGGAAGTCTGCAGCAGTGTTGCGATGCCGGAATTGGTGTCGTAACACCCAATTCTCGGGATTTTGTGTCTGAAGTCTATCTGGCTGTCGCGACGCTACAATGGACGTCGCAACGTCAGACCAAATTTCCAGAATAGGTTTTTCTGTATTTTTAGCCTTCCTGCGTGCTTTCGATGCCTCCGTAAGGTCCCAAAATAAGTGCATTTGCCCCCAAGATCCATGTTCCAATGCTTCTTATCAATAAAACATAAAATAAAATACAATATACATTAAAATGACATGGAACCTAATAAAATAGCAAGCTAAGAATGCAAAAATAAGTGTATAAATCGCACTTATCAAACACCCATAAACTTAAGATTTTGCTAGTCCCGAGCAAAAGATTAAATAAAAACTAAATAAATAAATAAATAAACAAACAAAAGTAACAAAATTAACTAGGTCATTTTCGTAGGGATCACGATTGCATTTAGCGTATGCAAAAAACCTTTAAACCCCTAGGCGGCCCTAGTGGACGAATTATAGTCTCGTGAGGGCTTGCAGCGACGACACCCACAAAAGTTATTCACACACATGCAATCATGCAAAAAATAATAAAAGCAATGAAAATAGTCCCGATAGTTACACATAATAATGTCCTCAATGAATGCCTACTATTGAAATCAGAGAACCTTCAAAGTACTCAATGCAACTAAAATCCAAGTTCTTGAATAAATCATCTAAGCTAGACTCACAGTGTGTGTGTGTAAAGGTTCGGTCACAACTCGACTTATAAGTAAGGAAACTCAATGATTTCTTATCAAAATTTGAGATCTGATGGGTCAATCCAACCTAGATATCTCAAATGTACTGTGTATTTGCTTATTATATGCTTAATATTTTTTTTTTCACTTTTTCACTTTTTCTCTTTTTTCATTTTTTTTCAACACACATACCCTTTAAGGTAGTATTTCTCCTAATGGTGGCCCTAACACTCGCCCATGTGTACTTTCACGCTTATCGGTTATAGGTGGTTTAAATTTTTCTTTTATTTATTTTTTCAAAATTTATTTTTTTTTCCATTTCTCTCTCTTTTGTTTTGAACCATACCATACATCATAACACTAGCAAATCGAGATAGACATCTAAGAAAACAGTCATTCATCTGCAAGCAATTTCTTCAACTAGTCACTTTGCCAACTACCTAGGTT
This sequence comes from Zanthoxylum bungeanum, assembly GCA_019454045.1. Taxonomy (NCBI): domain Eukaryota; kingdom Viridiplantae; phylum Streptophyta; class Magnoliopsida; order Sapindales; family Rutaceae; genus Zanthoxylum; species Zanthoxylum bungeanum. The sequence continues at coordinate 85,548 of SKCR01052936.1, read as the reverse complement.
CTTACTACTAAAAACCTATTGATAAGTGTTTACGAGTCTAACTTAAATCACTTACTCAAGGCATCAGATAAAAATATTGGGAACTTATCGTTTCTAAGATTTCATCTAAAGCAAACTAAATTCATCATCTGACTTATGCTTTACTACGTATGACTTGAAAAAATATTTTTTTTAATTAGCAAGAACTGTCACTACATGCACATACCCCGAAACTTAAAATATGCATTGTCCTCAATGTAAGATAAGCATTAAGAAACAAGAGTGAGGAACAACACTACCATGCATGAAGTTGATTAAGCTCCTGCGGGTCAGACTTTGGTTACGCCGACTGTGTAGGTTGCGCTATTACCTGCATAAATACACATGCAAACTAATAAACAAGGAAATAGAACACAAGAAAATAAAACTAGAGTAAATAAAAATAAAAATAAACAAATACAAGGGTTGCCTCCCTGCTAGAGCTAAGTTTAACGTCTTCAGCCAGACGCAACCACCCAATTAGTCATAGTGGCTTCAACGTAATGGACCAGAGTCTTCTATGCCTTATTCTTTGGTATCCACCGGTTGTTATGACATGAAAAAGACAGTTGGGCGGGCTGTGGCAGTTTATCCATGGATGGTCCTCCAGAGTCTACTGATATTTGAAATTTTAGACATCACATGTGGCAAAATTGGCTTAACTACTTTTTGAGCTTTTCAGGGATCATCTTCAGGTGAACATTGACTCTTGATTTCCTCTTTTTGCTGCGTTTTGGAATCGGTTTTAGTTCTGGATATGGAAGATCTTCTTTTATTCATGGCTTCACTATGCTAATTGGTTGTTTAACTGTTGGTTCACCCTGCAGGGTGACTTGAATGGATGGAGACACGTCTAACGCATGGTTATCATCTATTGCAGCTGGTTTTTCTACAATGTCTATCCTTTGACATTCTTCATCACCTTGAGGACTCGACATGGCTTGGAAAAACACTGAAGGTGAATTCTTCATCTTGAACTCTCATTGTCAGTTAACATTTTTGCACATCAATGATCGCTCTATCAGTTACCAAGAAAGGTCTCCCAAGGATGATTAAGACGTCATGATCCTCCTCCATATCGAGGACAAAGAAGTCAGTAGGAAAGTAGAACTTATCCACTTTAACCAACACATCATATATTATTCCTCTCGGGTAGGTGAGGGATCTATCTGCTAGCAGCAATGTGACAGTGGTTGGCTTTGCCTCACATATGCCCAACTGTTTGTAGATGGATAAAGACACGAGATTGATACTTGCCCCCAAATCGCATAACGCCTTACTAAAGTTTCGATTTCCAATAATGCACAGTATGGTCAAGCTGCTGGGATCCTTCAGTTTTGGAGGGAGCCTCTTCTTTATAATGACACTACACTCCTCTGTGAGTGCTACTGTTCCAAAGTCTCCAAGCTTCCTCTTCTTATACATCATCTCCTTCATAAACTTCACATAATTGAGCATTTGTTCCAATGCGTCTGCGAAGAGGATGTTGATATGGATCTTTTTGAAGATGTCTAGAAACTTGGAGAACTGATCATCCAATTTCTTCTTTTGAAAGCACCGAGGATATGGCAAAGGCGTCTTCAGGATGTGAGTTAGTTTATATGAAATAGTTGTTGTATTTTCTATTCTTCTATTATTGTTTCCTCTTTTTGTGCTGCTATTTGTCCTTACTGCCTTGGTCCTTATGAGTATCTATAATCTCTTTCCCACTTCTAAGGGTAATGGCTTGACATTGCTCTTTAGGGTTGACCTCAGTATTACTAGGAAATGCCCATTTCTGTTGATTAGCCATGGAAGAAGCAATTTGTCCAATCTATACTTCTAAAGAATTCATTGTTGCTCTGATATTGCCCATATGTGTTTCAATATTATTCAGCCTCGACTCATTCTTCTCAAACCTCTCTGAAGTTTTAGCAACAAACGTGCTCATGAGGTCTTCTAGGGAAGGTTTCTACTCTGATCTTTGATTGTTGAAGCCAGAAAGAGGTTGCAAGACATTCTCTGTGTTAGCATATGACAAATTCAGATGATAGTAGTTAGGCATAGGATTGCCTACATAATTGTTGAAGTTCCGATTGTTGATATACTGGACTTGCTCATAACTTGTTCCTTTTTCTGGTAAGATCATTCTATTAGAAGTAGTAGCTTCATTAGATGGTTGCCCCATTTGATTGGTCAATGCTTTTAGATGAGTCGTGAGGGATGACACTTGAGCTGTAAGTGCAACAATAAGATCTACCTCATATATACCAATAGATCCACCTCATATACACTTTAGTCACAGTAGAGCGTACACTTGGCCATTGGAAATTATTAATGGTTATCTCCTCCAATAGAGCATACGCATCTTCAGAATATTTCTTGAACAGGGTTCCTCCAGCAGCTGTATCAACCATGGTCTTGTTTGGACTATTCAACCCATTGTAGAATAACTGAATTTGAACCCAGTCTTCAAAATTATGTTGTGGGCATCTCCTGAGTAGATCTTTAAAGCGCTCGCATGCCTCATACAGGTCCTCAGTCTCCAACTGCCTAAATATGCTTATTTCTATTCTCAGTTGGGCTGATTTAGCTGGTGGAAAGAACCTCGTAAGAAATATTGTAGCCATATCCTGCCATGTCATGTGCTCTCCGTCGGTATTGATTGCAACCAACCTCTCGTTTTGTCCCTTAAAGAGAAAGGGAATAAGCGTAGCCTGATGGTATCTTTAGTCACGTTATTCATCTTTATGGTGTCCGCCATCTCTAAGAACATCCTTAAATGCACATTGGGATCCTCTACAGCTGAACCCCCAAACTGGTTCTTTTGCACCATGTTGATCAATGCAGGTTTCAGCTCAAAGTTATTGGCATTGATTGATGGGTGCGCAATCCCAGAGTAGTTATCATCAATGACTGACTTAAAGTGATCTCTGATTGACACATGGTGCGGGTCGTTCTCTATATTTTCAGCCGCCATTGCTTCTTTCTCAATTTTCCTGAAAAAGAAAATAAATAAAAATAAAAATAAAAATAAAAAATCTATATTAAAGTCAAGGTTGTTAATAATATTAATGTGAATTAGATTAACAATCCCCGACAACGGCACCAAAAACTTGTTGCGAGACTATCGTACCGCAAGTATACGGTGTCAAGTTTTAGTAAAAGATAAGTAAAGAGTGTCGAACCCACAAGGATTGTAATCAAACTCTTACTAAATACTATAATTAGTATACCTAACTTTATTTAAAAGCAATTTAAATAATCTGAATTGAAAACTAAAAAAACTAATATAACAAGATATTAAAACGTTTGATTATGAGAAACCAAGATAAGAGAGATTCTAGAGTCTGATTTCACCTAGCTATCCCCTATTTATTTGCTATGCCAGTAAATTCTTATTCAGTTATATTGTTTATAAGCCAATAACCCTAAGTTATTCTAACTCTTTCTCCGGAGTGCCGAGTGAATATATTATTAATTATAGTCTTCGATATCCCTATAAAAATATAGTAATTAACAATTCATTACGCTTTGTGATTCTTTATTAACGACTTCAAAGAGATTATAGGTTCTCCCAAACTCTATAACACTCCCAGATTATATTCTCTATATCTTATTCAAAATCCCATATCCCGAGTGATAGATTCTAAACATGCATTATCTTAATTTATGGCCAACAAATTAAAAGTATTAAACACAAGAGAATATAAATAAACTGAAATAAAACTTCATAAAAAATCAAATTGGCAAATAATACATGGATTCAAGCATATGTTACATCATCCTCTATAACAATAGAGTTAGTTCATGACTAAATAATAAAACAATGAAAGCATGGTCAAGAACATAATGGATATCATTAGAGTTTAAAGAAAGAAACTAGAAGAATAAACCCGAATCTAATCCCTTCGTCTTCGGACGTCACCGCCTTCGTCTCATTTTATCGCTCTTCAATCTTCCTCATTAGATCTTTCTAAAATATATTTTAAACCCTTTAGCTGTGTGTTTTTTTTTTCTCTTTTTTAGGGTTTTGGATGAGCTTCTATATTTATAGGGAAGTCTTGAAGTCCTTATGCTTGTAGAATACTAATTTCTGCAGTTTCTGGAAGTCTGCCGCAGCGTTACGACGCCGGAATTGGCATCACAACGCCCAACTCTTGTGATTTTATGTCTAGAGTCTGTTTGGGCATCGCGACGCTACAATGGGTGTCGCGACGCCAGGCCAAATTTCCAGGAAAGGTTTTTTTTTTTGCATTTTTTGCCTTCTTGCGTGCTTCCGATGCGTCCGTAAGGTCCCAAAACAAGTCCATTTTCCCCAAGATCCATGTTCCAATGCTTCATATCTATAAAACATAAAACAAACTATAAAATACATTAAAATGACACGGAACCTAACAAAATAGTAAGCTAAGAATGCATGAATAAGTGGGTAAAAATCGCATTTATCAAGGACCTCGGGTCCGCTCAAAATACATCAAACTCAAAATCAACAAATAAGGGTTTTGTGCCCACAACATCATATGTAATCAAAACTTTACTTAATAATACAAAACAACGTGCTCAGCACGACCAATAACATAATAACCGTAGACTCTAAACTTTTAAGACTTTTCCCAGGACACTTGCGACGGTGACTGGAACCTGGGTGATCCGCGTTCTGAGCATGGGTTTCAAAGCTGAAGTAGTTGAACCATATGGTAGCCAATCTTTAAAACTAGCAAACAATCCAAAGCATACAAAGTAAAAGTTCGAATATCTACAGAGTTCGTTATTTAACATCGAATTCGTTTCAATCATATAAAACTTGAAGTCACATACATTATTACGAATAAACATCTTTGAAATATCATCAAATCGATAAATCAAACAAACTTGCTTCAATTCCGATAACCTTACGATAACTTAACATTCGTGACATATACATTCACACATATCAGTGCAGAAACCCTAGTTCACTTCTCTTACATTCTTGCAAACCTAATTTCAGAATTCTTACTTGGAGGCATGATCATCACCAGAAGCTTACATAGACATTCAGTTCCTTTCACAATATACATACATACGATAACAAACTTAGCAAACACATTTTATAACATCTTATATTCACATCGATTTTCAAGTCATTCATTTATTCTCCGTAAGCATACATAGTCCATACATATCACATAATTTATCATACACACATATATTCGACCATATCTATGCCATGCCCAAACTTGACCAAATCAAACAATCCAATGCAAAATCTATGATGCAACACCATTAAAGGCATAAAACCTATTTCTTAACATCAACCTCACACCAACAACATCAATATCAACTCCCTCACCAACTAGAGTCAAGACTATTCATTCACATATATACACATAAGTTCAATTATTACCATCTGTAACATCTCCCTTCTGGAGATGCTACCGACATGGAATATGCCGTCATATCCCACTGAGCCTCTGACTCACTTAATGTATGCATCACTAATAACTCATCTCAAATATAGACTCATGCAAAAGGACCTTTGCCTAACTCATTAACATGAACGAAACTTAAAACTCATAACTATGTACTCAATATTACTTCTCCATACAACTCCGTTCATAGACACTTGTTGGGTTTCTAGATTAGTCCCAAGATCAATTCAAACATAGAAACATGTGTGAATACTCAAAAGAAGTATGGCAGAATCATACTTACATAGATCAGCTTTTGCGATGCGAGGAACAACAAAACTTTTCTTCCTCTAAGGTGCTCTCGACAATGGCTCTCTTTGTGCTCCTTTGATTTTTGGTCATCCCTCCAAGCGTGCTCCAAGCTCCAAGCTTTGCAAATGATGATTCAATGGTCAAGGGTTGTTTCCCTATCACCTTGGATGACTCTTCATGTGCTAGCATTGAAAATTTTGCCACAAAATTCCCTAATTTCTTCCTGTTGCACTCGGCATTTGATAAGAAATTGAGAGAGAGTTGGCCCTTCGCCGAATGGAGAAGGAGATTAAGAGAGAAGGTGAAGTGTGTTGGTTGTCTTTTGTTTCCAAAACCAAGTCAAATGATATACCAAAAATCAAATAAATGGTATTAGTCATTCAAGCCATCACATTTGAGTGTTTCACACTCAACCATCAAATCACATCAACTTCCATCAATCAAAGTGACTAAAGTTGACTAGTGATGTGACGCGTGATGTGACTTGTGGGCCGCACTTGAATTCGAAATGCGAGTGGGCCCGCAAACACTCCCGGGCTCGGGTTCGCTAATTCCGAATTAACGAATTTTCCGTTGCGACGTAATTAAATCTAATTTAATAAATAATTATGCCTAACAAAATTACTATTCACGTCGCTAGCGAATTAATTCTAAATTAACTCGTTTGCCCGAAATAAAATCTAATTTTAATTCCGCGTCGAAATCCAATTTCGTATAATATATCGAATATATTATTTTATCGATTAATTCCAAATAATCGTTCTCTCTCTTTAAATAATATTTTATCCCAGATAAAATATATCTGTAATTAATCCTAGATTAATTTTCTCTCTCTACTAATTAATCCCAGATTAATAATGTGTGAGTCATACGTCATCGGTGAATCTTCTGGAAGCGACCCATGAGATCCCCGGATATGTTGGCAGTAAATCCGGTCGTCGGACTATCCGAACACGTACGTACCTAGTACTACGTTTTTACCGATTTACAAGACATGGTTGGCTTCTAGCAAAGCACCGTGCCTACCCAATTCTCCAGAAATATTCTTAAGGAATATATGATCTATATCAGGCGTAGTATACGTAGTATTTCTTATTTCGATCCAGCATCGGATGTCACGTGCTAGGCCTGGGGCTGGAATTGTTTCTGCCCCGTACGAAGCACATATCGGATCTCTGGTAACTAGTCTCTATAATCAGATAATCATGACCTAGTCATATTATCTCGATGACTGCAGTACATAAGAGCACCAGTTTCGTATCCTAGGTGATCATCATCTCCACTATGACTGGAGTGATATTTTCGTCTTGACATCACACCCAATACACTACGATTCTCAATATACCCAGAAGAGGCGTACACAGAACCTGTAAAGCCCTGGACGACTAAAACCAAAGTATATTGATTGTCGCAAGTATTAGCGGTGCAAGTCTCAGGTTAAGACCAATACACCTACCTTGATTCGGACTTCCATAGACATAGTCATACTACCAATGGAATTCCGAGGGGTCTATCCAGAGCGAAGCTGTTTCCGTACCATCGGTAAACACAACCTCCTATTACACTTGCATGAGTATCCTATACCCAAATATATGAGAACTATGCCGTTATGCTCCCACAGCGCGCACAAGTGTAATACTAGTCTTTTACGTATTATCGATGTCCATCTCGATAATACTCTGACTAGGGATATTTAATGATTAAACCTTCGTGGATTGATACCGTCTCATATCATCTGAATCCGGAACTAATCATAAAGACCTTTTATCATTTATATATCTTGGTAATCTAATTACAAATGATAAAAGAGCAATTTCCTTTGTCACATAGTTAATTTGTACAACAACACCATGATCTGTACAAACAGTGATGCTATGGGTCATAATTGTCCAACAATCTCCCACTTGGCCTATAGCCAATCACTCAAGTGTCCTACACCCGAACTATGTACGGTTCGCTCAAACTTCTGCTGAGAAAATGCTTTCGTCAGCGGATTTGCAAGGATATCATCTGATGCGATTTATTCGATCATCACATCGCCACGATGTATGATCCGAACGAATCAGATGAATATTTGAAGTATATATGGATCGTTGATGTCTTGATGAGACCATTAATTCTTTAGCCTGTGTTTGTAGCAAGCTCAGCTGCTAACAGAACTACTCCTAATCTGATTAGGATTATTATCAATCCAAAGGCTTCTATTGTTGCCTCAGCTGCAACAATATTCTGCTTTTGTTGTTTATTCGGCAACAATATCTTGCTTGGAAGATTTCCAGCTCACTGTTCCGTTATTCAAACTATATAGTACCTTTATTACGACTTATAGTCGTCTTTCTCGGTTAGGAAACTTCAGCAAGCAGAACCCAGTCACTTCAAGTTCTCCTTCTCCATAGTATAAGAAAGTATCATTTGATCATCTAAGATACCTAAGGATGTTCTTAACATCAATCCAGCGACCATCACATGGATTTGCCTGATTGTGACTCCATATGCTCAAAGCATATGAGACACCAGGTCGCGTACATTTATTTCAATGTACGAGTTCTCGGAGAGTGCTAACAACCTTTAGATCTATCCTAGTAGATCCTTATTCCTAGAATAAAGGTTGTTTCTCCCAAGAATTCTACGGATAATTTCCATGAAAGCCAAGCTTTCACCGATTTTTATTATGGGAATATCATTTCCAAGAAATGATATATCATCATTATTCAGGACATTCATTGTCAGTGCGCTCCCACTAACCTCTTTATATACACAAGAATTATTTTCGTTTTGAATTAAATCATACACCATTATGATTACATCATAATGATAGTTCCAAGAATGCAATGCTTGCTTCAATCCATAAATGGATCGAATAACTTGCAAACCTTGTTTGCTCGTTTTAGTACGACAAAACCGTCAGGATGTTATAAACATCCTCCAAAAGGTTTCCGTTTAAGGAAAGTGATTTTGACGTTCAGCTGCCATATTTCATAAATGAAACATACAGCATCAGCAAGCATTTTCCAAATGGATTTAACCATGGCAACGAGTAAAAGGTTTCGTCGTAATCGACATAATGTTGATAACGATACCTTTTCGCTACAAGCCTAGCTTTGTACGTTGTTATGTTGCCTTCCATGTATGTCTTCCTTGAAGACTTATATTGTACCAATAGGCACAATGCCTTCCGGTACATCAACTAGTATCTAAACTTAGTTGATATACATGGAATCCATTTCGGATATCATGGCACTTTGCCATAATAGGGAGTCGATACCTTGTATCACTTCCTCATGCGTAGTCAGTCTGTCTTACTCAATAAGATTGACATCTTTATGAGGTGAGATCAGAAACCCATACCTCCAAGGTTGTTTTCTGACTCTCTCCGACTTGCACGGTTCTTGTGTATTCGAAGATTATGGTACAGTTTCATCCTTGATGAACTGTTTGTGTTCCATTAGGACTCGGTGCCAGGAACAGTATTACTCCGATTTTCATTGAGTTTTACTTTCTTCCGACTTACCACTGCATTTCGATATTCCTCTCAGGAAAACCGCATGGTGAGCAACAATTACATTGTTCTTTAGTGAGTTGTATAAGTACTATACTTTGGTTACCCTAGGATAACCCACAACTAAGGCACTTATCCGATTTGGGTTCTAGTTTGGTATCATCCAAACGTATGCCCAACATTCCCAAATCTTCAGGAATGAGAAAACCCAGTTTCTTTCCTGTTCATATCTAATATGAAGTCTGTCAAACATATTTTTGTGGAACCTTATTCAAAATAAGTTTTGCACTGTTTATGCGTATCCCTTGAAGGAAATGGTAGCTCAGAGCGACTAATGATTAACCTTATCATGTCTAACAAAATTCGGTTTCTCTATTCGGACACACCGTCAAATTGACGTGTTCCGGGAGGAGTCCTCATTGAAAGAATAATATACTCTTTCAAGTATTTGAGAAACTTATTGCTTAAGTATTTTCCATCATGGTGTAATCATGATGTTTTAATACTTTGGCCGATCTGTCTGTCTACTTCGTGTCGAAACTCTTTGAATTATCAAAAGTTTCTGATCCGTGTTTCACAAGAAACACATAACCATAACGCGATGCCACATCCGTAAAGGTTACGAAGTATTCATATCCACCTCTAGCCTAGCTAGATATGGGCCCACTTACGTCACTATGAACGAGGGCTAACAGATCGGTGGCACTTGCACTTTTACCAAGTAAAAGGTGTTATAGGCACTTTGCCTATTAAACTAGATTCGTAGACTTTATTTGATTAGAATCAAATCTGTCCTAGTACCCACTCTTCGAAAGTTTGGATATACGAGTCTTGTTAATTGTGTCCCAGACAACAATGCCACAAATAAGTCTCATCTGATTAAATCAGTTTAAGCTATTTGTTTGTCCTGTTATACGTTTGAGATTTATTTATATTCAAAATATAAATACTGTTATTTACATCTAATGTGTTTATCTCAATATTATCTTTATAAAATGAAACACTTTAGTGTTCTAGAATATAAAGGTATATCCGCAACAGATTATACTCTGATATAGAGATAATGTTTCTAGTCAAACTAGTTACATTTTAACAGTTTCCTAATTTAAGTACATACCCGAAGGGTAGTTCCTAAACTTAGGTCTCTACGGTTAAAACAGCGACTCTCGTCCCGTTTCCGATTCGCAGATTAATCTCATCTGAATTCAGTATCCTGCTTGTCAGCAGATTCTGCACATCAGTACATATTTATGTACCATACTCAGTATCTAAAATCCAATTTTAATACTAGTAGCGAACATGTTTATGACAAACATCAGTACATGTTCATGTCTGCTTTATCCATACGGCAGTCACGCTTCCGGTGACCCCATTTGCCACAATTTAGGCAGATATTTTGGGATATGTCCTATGTCTTCCCAGAAGATTATAATGATTATGCCTTTGCCCCTTTTCCACACCCCAGAAGCCTTTGGCCAAGCCTTGGCCTTCTGGGATATCGAAGTAAGATGCACCTTGCGCTTCTTGCCCTATTGCAAACTCTGGCTTTGTCTCATTGGGTATAGCCATTAACTCTCCAAGATTTTTATGTTGTAATTTGTATTTCTAAGATCTAAGGATAGATCCATGAAGATCTTTCAATTTCATTATCATACTATAAGGATCTAATCCTTAGTTCTGAATAAGAAATTAAGGAGTCTTTGCGGCAAGGATAGCGGATTAAACACTAAAGTTATTATCACATGAATATTTCAAATATCATGTTCTACTATTTGCTCAACTCCGAGCTTAGGCTTGAGACGTCACTCTATCAAATAAAGTAACTTCTCGGTCTCTAGGACTATCTTGAGATATTATTCCCAATGTGAAAATTAAAGCCGTTTAAAAAACATTTTCTCCCAGGATTATGTTCTAAACGCTAATCTTTCATTTATCTTGATTCCAATAGTCTAACTATCAAATCAACGATTCTAGGTACTATTTATTATAATGATTACTATAGTCTAACTATATAATCAACTATAATTTAATATGTTAAATTCAATTATATTGATTACTATAATCCAATTATAAAATCAACTATTAATTGAAGTAGTTTGAATACAGTCCAACTGTTTTAAATTAAAACAATGATTAAACATTAGTCCAACTAATATATTAATTTATATTGACGAAAAATTTGAAATGAGCGCGTATTGGCAAGTAACTAAACGAATATTGCAAATTTAATACTTGCCTCCAACTATTTTTCAACGAGCCTCTAACCCTCTGTGGAGTACTCGGGAAACCTTGTTTCCTAGTGGGCTAGGATCCCGTTAAATAACACACAATATTGACTTTGGCCAACAATTGTATGATATTAACTAGGTAGATCTCTAAGATCAATTGGATCCCATCCAATTCCTAGATCTAGTAGGTGGACATCCAAGTCCGAAACATATATCTTATATATGCCAATATATCCAATATATTCCCTAACCTTTTTTCTCTGAATCAACTAAGCCTTGGCTTTGGCACAACAAACTTAATGATCCCAGTTAAGCGGAACCCATTGACCTTGGAAAGCTTCATAATCGATGTCGATGGACAGCTTCGCTCTGGATAGACCCCTCGGAATTCCATTGGTAGTATGACTATGTGTCTATGGAAGTCCGAATTAGGGTAGGTGTATTTGGTATTAACCTGAGACTTGCACCGCTAATACTTGCGACAATCAATATACTTTGGTTTTGGTCGTCCAGGGCTTTAACAGGTTCTGTGTACGCCTCTTCTGGGTATATTGAGAAACGTAGTGTATTGGGTGTGATGTCAAGACAGAAGTATCACTCCAGTCATAGTGGAGATGATGATCACGTAGGATACGAAACTGGTGCTCTTATGTACTGCAGTCATCGGGATAATATGACTAGGTCATGATTATCCGATTATAGAGACTAGTTACCAGAGATCCGATATGTGCTTCGTACGGGGCAGACACAATTCCAGCCCCAGGCTAGCACGTGACATCCGATGCTGGATCGAAATAAGCAATACTACGTATACTACGCCTGATATAGATCATATATTCCTTTAAGAATATTTCTGGAGAATTGGGTAGGCACGGTGCTTTGCTAGAAGCCAACCATGTCTTGTAAATCGGTAAAAACGTAGTACTAGGTACGTACGTGTTCGGATAGTCCGACGACCGGATTTAGTGCCAACATATCCGGGGATCTCATGGGTCGCTTCCCGAAGATTCACCGATGACGTATGACTCGCACATTATTAATCTGGGATTAATTAGTAGAGAGAGAAAATTAATCTAGGATTAATTACAGATATATTTTATCTGGGATAAAATATTATTTAAAGAGAGAGAACGATTAATTTGGAATTAATCGATAAAATAATATATTCGATATATTATACGAAAGTGGATTTCAACGCGGAATTAAAATTAGATTTTATTTCGGGCAAACGAGTTAATTTAGAATTAATTCGCTAACGACGTGAATAGTAATTTTGCTAGGCATAATTATTTAATTAATTAGATTTAATTACGTCGCAACGGAAAATTCGTTAATTCGAAATTAGCGAACCCGAGCCCGGGAGTGTTTCGGGCCCACTCGCATTTCGAATTCAAGTGCGGCCCACAAGTCACATCACCCATCAAATTTAGTCACTTTGATTGATGGAAGTTGATGGGATTTGATGGTTGAGTGTGAAACACTCAAATGTGATGGCTTGAATGACTAATACCATTTATTTGATTTTTGGTATATCATTTGACTTGGTTTTGGAAACAAAAGACAACCAACACACTTCACCTTCTCTCTTCCTCTCATTCTCCATTCGGCCAAGGGCCAACTCTCTCTTAATTTCTTGCCAAATGCAGAGTGCAACAAGGAAGAAATTAGGGAATTTTGTGGCAAAATTTCCAATGCTAGCACATGAAGAGTCATCCAAGGTGATAGGGAAAAAAACCTTTGAGCATGGAATCACCATTTGCAAAGCTTGGAGCTTGGAGCACACTTGGAGGGATGACCGAAAATCAAAGGAGCACAAAGAGGGCCATTGCCAAGAGCACCTTGGAGGAAGAAAAGTTTTGTTGTTCCTCGCATCGCAAAAGCCGATCTATGTATGTATGATTCCGCCATACATCTTTTGAGTATTCACACATGTTTCTATGCTTGAATTGATCTTGGGACTAATCTAGAAACCCAACAACACTTGTAACTCATCACAAGACTCATACACTTCTAATATCTGACATACAACTTTACTTGACATTGATCGTGCTGAAACTCTATACACGACCTGGTGGACCAAACACCCTACTGACTGCCATCAGTATCCATCCTCTCGAACTCGTCCTCCGGGTAAACCTGCAAAACAAAAACACAGGGAATGATGGGGTTAGATTGTTTGAACGACCTAGTGAGTGGACAGTTTAAAATAGGAATTGAAATGCTTTTGAAAATCCATTGTTCTAAAACCAAAGTCATCTCAAGGAAATCAATCTTTCTTGAAATCCTTTTATCTGGAAAACTTCTCTGAAAACTGCTTTTGGTCTGTAGAACTCTGAGTTTCTCTTAAAACTGTTTTATAAACCATTATTCTGAAAACCATGTCTCTGAGTATCCGTAGAAAACCTGGCGCATTGGGGCGTTACGTATCGCCGTCCCCCTATACGCCTAAACTAATGGTCTTGGGGCATTACGTATCGCTGTCCCCCAAGCCACTGAATTAGAGCCAAGTGTGTAAATCCATGCCATTGGGGCGTTACATATCACCATCCCCCAATGCATGTCATTATCCTATTACTGAATCTATGGTCTAGGGGCGTTACGTCTCACCGTCCCTCTAGCTCTGAAATCTAGGATCTATGGGCGTTATGTATCACCGGCCCTTTAGTCTTACTCTACATGTGCACATGTCATGTCCTTCAATTCCATATATGAGTCAAGTTACATCTGAGGTGTGTTTTCCCCATGCCTACAAAACCATGAAATCATACTTTAAAAGTCATCTTTTTCTAAAACATTGCTCAAATATTATATTCACAAAGCATCTGAAATAAAGTTGGCTAATGCCCTAAGTGCGGAAAAGTAAGTCTCACATAAAAAAATATATAAATAAAATTAGTTTGAGAAAATGGTCCACTCACTGATTTTAGGATTTGGTTGGTACTTTTTCGCTTCGTCGAAGAAAATTATGGTTCATGTCGACAATCTATAATCGATAGACTTAGTTAGAATGTAAATCGTGAAATATACTTAAGAACTTTTATTACTAGATGACATATGATGTTTTTGACATGATGTAATGCGTGTAGGTACGCTGATAAGAGACCCTTATGGTGGCCTATAATATTCTAGAATGAAATTGGAAGGGTTAAATCTGATTATCAAAACTGGTCGCGCGTCGCGACTCTGATCCCTTGGAGTCGCGACGCTTATACGGACCGAGCTGAGGCAGAGATCCTCTGTCTCTGCATTGCGACACTGGGTGTTTAGCGTCATGACGCCCACTCAAATAGAATCGAGGCAGAGAGCTCCTCTTGCTACGTGTCGCGACACAAGCTTGTTGGCGTCGTGACTCTCGTCCAATTCTAGGGCTACACATCAACCTCTAATGACGAGGCTCAAGTAATCCCCAACATTATCATCCAAACTCCAACTCAACTTAACATAACTCATTTCATATCCTCAATCCAAACTCAAACTATTTATTTTAGTATTACCAACTCACAAAATATTATCCCCTCAACACAATCATACACTTAATGTTTCATTCAATGATAATATTATCATAACACTCTCTAAAATGAATGGTAACAAATTAATCAAAGCCAATTAAGCTAATCCAAACTCTAGGGTTTACAAGGTGCGAATTTGAGGCTTTATTTATTTTTCTCAAAACCGAAAATTGAGAAGATAGAAAGAGAAAGGAAGCTTACCAAGCTTGGAAATGTAGTAGGATGGATAAAAAATGTCCTGAAAAATGAAGATGAAAGGAAGAATTTGCATGAGAGAGCCTCCATCTTACCCTCCATATTTTTGGCTTTAGAAGATGAGGGAATAATGCTTTTTTATAGGCAAATGGGCTGATTTTTTTTATAATGAAATGGGTGGCTAGGATTGAGCCACATCACCCCAAATCTAGGTCATTCCTGAATTCTACTATAACAGCCGTGAAAATCTCAATTTTTAACCAACTTCTAATTCGAGTTTAGGAAAATATCCAAAGCGGAAATTGTAGCTCTCGGTCTTAACTTTCCGATGATATAAAGTTCATAAAAATCAGAGTTCATATGAAAAATTTACGACCTAAATATTAAGGGCTGATAGAACTAGAACATCGAACACATTTCGTATCGAAACTGCAAGAGATTTGCCGAATGTCCAAAAATAATTTCATATGCACATACATGCTTGAACATGATTTATATCATGTATCATGCCTCACATAATGTAATAATCAAGCTTAAATCATGTTAATAGAACTATCAAATGCATAAATAAATATTCTTGCATGCCTAATCTTGCAAATTGAAGTACACCCAAGCTCGAACAGCCGTGAATTCGAAATGAAAGAAGAAAGATTCAAGTCAAATAATCAGAATTTCAAGAAAAATGAGTTAGAGGCTTACTTAGTTTGAACCAAGTTTGAGGAAGCACAAATTTTTCTCTCTTGAGACTTGTCTTGGACGTGAAAGGGGAAGCAAATTTGATAGTGATTTAATTCTAGAAAATCATGAAAATGGTTGAAGGGGATGATGAATAGTAGCCTCTATTTATAATAGGGGAGGATTAAATATTATTATTTCTTTAAGTCACGTGAAATTTCTAGAATATTCCCAAGGTGCTACAGTAACATCGGACAAACTCACATTTGTAACTAGGTTCAGGGCCGATTTTGGAAAAATATTCAACATGCAAATTGTAGATATGCGTCTTAGCTTTCTGAAGGTATAAAGTTCATTGAAATCAGACATCACATAAAAACGTTACAGCTGAAATGCCAAAAATTATCTGGATCACGTTAAAATTTAAATGCACAGTGAACTGAAAAATTTCCACTTCGTTTTCCAAAATAATTTATATAAGTAATAACATGCTAATGGTGCACGTTTGAATGCTTAAAGATGTTACTGTAACAACCGAAAATTGCGACTACTGAAATCCCGATTACTGTTTCATTTTGGGATGAATATTATATAATATAAGTTATGTTGAACACTTATACACTCATTAAATGACATTGGGGACAATCGGTGAATTCCTCGGAATTCCGATACTAGATGGTACGATGTTCTACTGCGGATATCCCAGAGTATTTGGGCCGTAACTTCCTCATACAAACTCCTATTTTTATGTATTTATATCGTCGAAAATCTGAGATCGAGATCTACAACTTCCGCGTTGAACATTTTTCCACATTCGGACCAGAAATAGGTCAAAAACGCAAGTCACAAATCTAGGTGAATAGTGCCGCGGACCTATCTAAAAAAAATCTCAAACTTTCTCAATTTTCTACACTTTTCTTCATCTATCCAAAGTTCAAATAACCCATAGTATATAAGGGGAACACTATTCAAAATTTTTCTTAAATTAGACCTAAGGAAGTATGTTTAGAATCCTAAAAATCAAGCTTGCGTCGCAACGCCCAATGAATCCGCGTCGCGACGCGTACTGGGAAATTGGTGAAGATTTGGTTTTGGAATGCTCGCGTCGCTACTCGCAAAGAGTTGCGTCACGATACGAACTGGAAATTTTGATGAACTCGTTTCTGGAATCATACGCGTTGTGACGCGCAAGGTTCTGCGTCGCGATGCGAATAAATAATTTTTCTAAAATGATTTCAATTCATTCTAGTTCCACCCCAGGGTGTTAGAGGCCACCCCAATGGTCTCGTATCAATTTGTGTATATACGTTACATCATGATATAAGTACGATATGCCTTATGATAATAATAAAAGTGCTTACATAGATAGACTTAGTTTAATTCAGAATACGTTCCTCATCTCACTGGCTAATCAAGTTAATTATCAATTATAAATCATCGCAGGAACCAGGGTTTTCTTCAGCAAATGAGTAATGCCGACCAGATTCCAAAATCTATGAGTGGATACTCTTCTTTAAAGATGACTTTTATTATGTTATTTTACATATCAAACTTATTTTTACGCTTCTAGGGCGTTAGTTGATTTTTATCACAGTTATTTCATGAAAGAGTATGTTTTAGAAAAGAAATTTAAAAGCTTGAGTTTTATGTTTTCGAGGCATAGGAAAAAAAAACCCACCTCAGTATGTAACTTGATTCAGATATGGAATTGACGGAGAGCACATGTGCACATGTAGAGGACTGGGGGGACGACGATACGTAACACCCCCAGATTCTAGTTCAGGACTAGGGATGACAGATGCCCCTAGATCCTAGCTTTAGGGTCAAGTAGTAGCATGGATTCACACTCTTGACTCTAGTTCAGGGACAGGTAGTGACGTGCTTTGAGGGACGACGATACGTAACGTCCCAATGACATAGATTTGCACTCTGGCTCTTGTTAGGTGTATGGAGACGACGATACGTAACGCCACCATACGTCAGGTTTTCAGAGACAGAGACCAGATTTCAGAAATAGTTTTCAGATATAAATCTCAGAAAAATTTTCTAGAAAGGTAAGTTTTCAGAAACATCAGTTTTATAAGAGACTTTCAGAAAAGATAAGTTTTACAAAAAGATTTCAGATGAGATTTTCAGAAAAAAGTTCAGAGTTTTCACACAAGAAAAGAATTTTCATATAAAGCTATTTCTTGAATTTTGATTTTAGAACCAAATATTTTCATAATAGTAATTCAGTTTTCATTTTTAAATCGTCCACTCACTTAGATCGTTCAAACGATCTAACCCCCCACTCCCAGTGTTTTATTTTGCAGGTTCATGGAGGACGAGTTAGGGAGGTTGGATATTGATGTCAGTCACTAGGGTGTTCGTGTTGGGAAGCGGCCGCGAGTGCGCATCAAAAATTAAAAATAACAAAATTATGATACCGCTATCACTTTGCCCAAGACCATTTGTTTTGATTATTCTACAAGCCTAGGCATGTTACTATATATTCTAAGCATAAAAACTCATAAAACATGCAAAGAACATAAACCTAAACATGCTAACTATCATAAGAAGTCTAATTAAAATAAAGAAAAAAAAGACTTATTTGAACTGAAGACTCCTCCAGTCCTCCCACCAATCTACAAGCTTTTCTCGAACTCAGCAAGCTCTTCCACGTTCCAAAGAGCCACCAAAGTGTGTGGCCTCCAAAGGTGCACACACCAAAGCCAAAACTCAATGGCAAGACTACGCCTTGAGTGCACAGATATTTTGCCCTTGGTGCTAGCCTAGGCAAATACCTCAAAACTTTTAACTTGAGATTCCTCTAGTCAATAAGACTTAAGGATCCTCAAAATCAGTGGCTTACTCTTAAACTTTAGAGTTGCTCACTTATATAAACCCAAGTTATGAAAGGTTTTGGTGTGAAAATTTGTAAATAATACTTTGGGTTTATACAGGTGCTCAAAAGACAATAAAATTGATTAAGAATCTGATCTAGGATAAATGCTAATTTAATCTTAGCCATTGGATCTTAATTTAATGGTTTAATGAGATTATAAAATCCTAATAAGAGTTTGGGCCGAATTGAAATTTAAAACAAATAACAAATAAATAAAATAAAAATATGAAGGGCGCATCTGCGCACTTTATTTATTTATTTATTTATTCCAATTCCCAAAGTGCCCCTATCGTCATTCACCAATCCCTAAGCCACTATGGAACCTCCTAAATGATTTGTTCAATAATTAAACACATTGAACCATTTATGAACAATTCCTACAGTAATCATATATGCTGTTAAATTTGTACTGTACACTGTTGACCATTGATTTGGACTTTGTTGTGTGTGACCTTTTGGGTTCCCCTCAAGTTGGACATGAAATGAATCGTGATAATTTAATCGAACATAAATTATCCTCCGATCAGATGGTTGTTCGATTTCAATGACCAAGGTTGACATCTAGCAACATGACAAGGCCCCCAAATGAGAAGGAAAGATATATACCCATTATATATGCGATTTACATATGATACGGTCCTTTGCCTCACTGTATCCCCACTGTTTGACCTAGGGTACCGAAAGTGTCTACCCATATAGTCAAAGGTATGATGTTGATAGTGTCATGAATCATGCTAACCCAAGAATCTCACATGATTCTTCCGCTGCGGCCACAGTCTCAAGCACTGATCACACATATCAACCCGCGAACTGGAATACCATTATTATAAGAAAATATTATCCGAGAGAGTGACGATTCTCTGTTGTATCTTCACAAACTTCATGTGTTTCAACAAATGACCCAATCATACCCTTATGACGAGATCTTTTGAACCGGGGAATGAGAATGTCAAAGTTATTTGATCCACACATAAAATTGTAAAGACCTCAAGTCTAAGGACTAGTCATACAATCGATTCATGAAAGTTCTCACAGACACATGGGATAAACACTCGATGTGAAAACTTTCGGCGGTCAGTTCGATGGACATGAGCAACTCATGTATCCATGTGATACACCAAGCGGACGGATCTCCCCTAGTAGCCAATGAGATCGGCTACCCCACTTAATGGCAGATCATATCATCATACTAGTCTCTCCGCTTTGTGAACGCCCAAATTATTCACAAACCTATGACTAGGAATGTTTAAAAGTAATGATTCTCATAAGGTGTGGAAGCCATCATCTTATTACTCCAAGGGCTTTATTACAGTGTTTGATGATTCATTTAAGTTTTGTAAGACACGTATAATAAAGATTGCCATTTTATTAATTAATGAAAATATTATAAATACATGTACATATAGCCCATCCACAAGTTGGGTATAGAGCATATCCCTAACAATCTCCCACTTGAACTATTGACAACTAGTATGAATCTGGACACCATACTCTCGGGTGTGCCTATCATGCTTTTGTTGAGTCAGCCCATTAGTCAGAGAATCTGCAAGATTATCTTATGTGGGTATTTTCTCTATAATAATTTCTTTTCTCTCAATAATCTCCCTGATTAGATGAAATCGCCTGAGTACATGCTTGGATTTCTGGTGGGACCTTGGTTCATTTGATTGAGCAATGGCGCCCGTGTTGTCACAGTACATCGTGACGCCATTCTTTATCGCAGGAAGCACTTCCAGCTCCGTGATGAAATTCTTTATCCAGACTAGTTCTTTAGCTGCCTCAGATGCTGTAATATACTCGGCTTCGGTGGTGGAGTTCGCTGTAGTTGACTGCTTTGAGCTTTTCCAACTGACAGCACCGCCATTCAAAGTAAACCGATATCCTGTTTGCGATCTACTATCATCCCTATCGGTCTGAATGCTCGTATCACAGTAACCAATGACTTTCATCTCAAAACAATCTCTGTATGTCAAAAACACATCCTTAGTTCTTCTCAGATACTTGAGGATTGTTTTGACAGCTGCCCAGTGTTGCTCATTAGGATTTGTCTGATACCTGCTCGTTATGCTAAGAGCATAAGAGACATCAGGTCTTGTATATAGCATGGCGTACATGATCGATCCTATTACTGAAGCATAAGGGATCCTACTCATACGCTCTCTATCTGAAGGAGTATATGGACATTGCTCCTTAGATAATTTGATTCCTTGACAAGTAGGTAAATTACCTCTTTTGGAATCTTCCATTTTGAATCTTTTCAAAACTTTATCTATATATGTAGATTGAGAAAGTCTTAACAACCTCTTAGATCTATTACGGTAGATCTTAATGCCGAGGATGTAGGCTACTTCTCCCAAATCTTTCATGGAGAAATTCTGAGATAACCATTGTTTGGTGGCTTGTATTATGGGAATATCATCCTCGATGATTAATATGTCATCGACATATAATACAAGAAATACAAAAGCACTTCCACTACTTTTCCTGTAAACACAAGGCTCGTCTACATTTTTAATGAAGTCAAATTCTTTGATTGTCTCATCAAAGCGTATATTCCAACTTCTGGAGGCTTGCTTGAGTCCATAAATGGATCATTTAAGCTTGCATACTTTATTATGATCATCCTTAGATGCAAACCCCTCAGGTTATGTCATATAGACTTCCTCTACGAGGTTCCCATTAAGGAAAGCTGTTTTGACATCCATCTGCCAAATCTCATAATCAAAGTGTGCAACTAGTGCTAGTAAAATTCGAATGAACTTTGTCATTGCAACAGGCGAGAAGGTTTCATCATTGTCAATTCCTTGGATTTTTCTATAACCTTTCGCCACCAACCTAGCTTTATAGGTTTGGATGTTGCCTTCTGCATCAGTTTTACGCTTGTAAATCCACTTGCAGCCTATTAGTTTTATCCCTTTAGGTGCATCCACCAAGTCCCAGACTTAATTCTGATACATAGAGTCTATTTTGGATTTCATGGCCTCAAGACACTTGACTGAATCAATGTCACGCATTGCTTCGTCATAACTGGTGGGATCGTCATTATCAATGACCTGATCATGTTCCTCATCAATATGGAAACCATATCTTTCAGGCTCATATCTTTCCCTACCAGACCTTCTAAGTTCATAACCTTGTGGTTGTTCCATCACTCCTTTTTTAGGGGCCTAGGGTTTAGTTCTATGTTAGTTTGTTCTTCTCGTACCTCATCGAGGTCAATTCTACTCCCACTATATTTCTTGAGAATGAATTTATTCTCTAGAAATTTAGTATTTCATGAGACAAATGCTCTTTGTTCATTTGGGACGTAGAACACGTATGCTCTTGAGTTCATGGCATATCCTACAAACTTACATTTAACTGCCCTATCATCCATATCTAATAATGTCTGATTTCTCTTTTCGGAGACCCCATTATGCTGTGGAGTTCTTGGAGGATTCCACTGGGAAACAATGCCATTTTCTTTCAAGTAATCTTGAAATTCGTTGCTTAAGTATTCACCACCTCGGTCAGACCTTAGTGACTTAATACTTTTATTAAGCTGGTTTTCTACTTCAGCTTTGAAGTCTTTGAATTTCTCAAAGGCTTCAGATTTTTACTGCATAAGGTACACATACCCATATCGTGAGTAATCATCGATAAAAGGTAATGAAGTAGGAGAATCCACCTCTAGCGGTGACTGACATTGGTCTGCCTACATCAGAGTGTATGAGTTCTAATGTCTCCGCTGTACGCTGTCCTTTACCTTTGATGGGTAATTTGGTCATTTTACCAAGTAAACAAGACTCACAAGTTCCATAAGGTTCATATTTGAAGGGTCTGAAATACCCATCCTTATGTAGCTTAGTTAATCTTGTTTCATTGATATGACCTAAGCGACTGTGCCATAGAAGTGATTCAATGAGATTATTTGAATTAACGTTGTATATATTAGAGGTTGAACATCTTTTGTTAGTTTGTAAGACACATATATCATTATTCAAAATACCATCTCCATATTTTATTTCATTGAAATAAATAGAACATTCATTACAACTTATTAGGCATGAAAAGCCTTTATTACATAAAGAAGAAATTGAAATGATGTTCTTTACTAGAGAAGGTACATAAACACAATCTTCTAAGTCTAAAACTAAACCATTTGGCAAAACTAATGAATAAGTCCCCACGCACAATGCAGCTAGTTTTGCTCTATTACCCATGCGTAAGTCAACCTCCCCATGACGGAGTCTCCTATTGTTTCTCAAGCCCTGCACATTGTTACATAAGTGAGTCCCACAACCGGTGTCAAGCACCCAAGTAGAAGGTTCAGAGTTTTGAGAATATAGTTCAATCATATACAACATACCTGAAGAATTGGGCTTCTTGGCCTCTTGGGCTTCCCTAGCTTCCTTGGCTTTTAAGGATCTGCAGTCTTTCTTCCAATGACCATTCTTTCCACAAAAGAAACATTTCCCCTTTCCATTTTTCTTCTCCACCTTACCATTGGGCTTTAGGTGATCTGGAGCCTTGGCCTTGGCCTTATTTTTCTTTGGGCCTCATGGCTTCAGGTCCGTACCCGTAAGCATGACTGTAGGCACTGCATTTTTGCATGTAAGTCCCGATGATGAACCTCGAATGGAGGCATTACCTTTTTAGTTGCGGAAGTCGCGGAAAGCGGTAGTCGGAAGGGAAGCGTCAAGAATTGACATTTTTTTGGATTTGGTTCGCTTATTTAGCTTCGGGTTTGTTCGTCAAATCTCCGTTTCAAAATTTACCCCACATCATTTAGCCATCACACCCCACGCCCATCACCATCCCCTCTCATTTTCTTCATTTTCCATCACATTTTTTTGAATTTTCAACAAAGGATCACAATTATACATAACCTTTCTTCCATTTCCCAACAAAACATGTCATTTCATTTCCTTTCCTTTCAACCTTTATTCATTTTCAACAAAGAATCACAATTATACATTACCTTCCTTCCATTTCCAAACAAAACTTGTCATCAAATTGATTACTTTCATTATCACTTTCCAATCTCATTAATGCCCTCCATTTGCCTATTTAACCCTCATTTTTCTGCCTTGGAACACCTAATACACATCAAGAAAAGATTAAGCATTTTAGAAGATCAAAACAACCCTCTCTCTTCTCTCACGCATCAGCCCCTGCCTTCTCAAAATCAACACATAGCCTCTCTCATATTGCCTTACTCTCAGCAACACCTAACCTTCATCATTCACGCCAAGATCCCTTCACACAGCCCTCACACATAGCCCCACCACACTGCCACTGCCAGCCCCCTACGCCATTCAAGCACAGCCCACGTAACTCTCAGCAGCTCACACACATTCCTCAGCCATGATAATAACCCTAAACCATTCACGTTGATGCCTTTAACCACGCCACTATAAGCCACATCTCACCACCTGCACATCTTCACCTTTCATCGCCATCATCTTGCCCTCTTCATTCAATCCACCTAGCCATCACCTGCTGTCTTTTTGTTCTTCATGCAGCCCCTCTCTCCATAACTCACGCACAACCCCCCTCACACGACAACAAACGCACCACCATCCTCAGAAGACAAATACACTCACCGAACCTTTCACAGATCAGGCCTCTCTTCACTGCTCTCTCTTCTCGGCAAAACCCACATGTTAAACACTCAAAACAGCAGTAAGGCCGAGAGTATCACCAAGAAACCGAGCAGCCATAACACCAAATAACGGACAACTCACGCACACAAAGCAACCCTTAACTCCCTCCTCATTTACCTAGCCAATGTACCACAAACTGCCCCTTATATGACCACGCACTCCCCTTTGTTCACGCACAATAGCCTCCACATATTGCCTCGCCTTGCACCTTCACGCACCCTACAAGCATCCACGTAACCAATTCATTAGCAAGCCTTCAACGGAGCCCTCTCCTTCATAGCCACTGCACGTACTGCCCCTCTTTCATCAATGCAGATCACGCCTCCATTCAACACGGCAAACCCTTCACGTAACCAGCCCATTTACTCCCAGCCAAACCCTCACGTAACAGCTGCCCCATGCACACGTAAGACCCCCCAAACACTCAGCAACTTCACGCCTAACCAGTCCCCATTAACTCATCAACTACCCTTCAAACATCCTCGTTAACTGCCCAGTTCACTCATAACACTGCCCTTCAACGTGCACCACAAAGCCTCCAAAACAGCCCATCACGTAGCCACGCACACACCCTGACAATACACACACGGCCCACACACTCAGATACGCTCAAAGTAAAGAGCAAGCCTTCTAACCTCACACAAGCACTCCATCCAGCAACCCTACTTCACGTATAGCCTTCACGCCAAACATCCCAGAAAATAACCCAAAATCGGCCCCCGAATCAACCCAAAATAGTAGCCAAAACCGAGATAAAAAGTCCCCAAAAAACAGCAAAAACAGCGAAAATAGTGAACCTGAGAAAACAGCGAAACAACAGACCAGTGAAAACAGTGGGAACGATAACCCTTCCGACACCGTGGAACGCACTCCCGGAAAGCGACTTAAAAGGTAAGACCTGATGGCACCCTTTTATTTATTATCCTTTATTTTTAGTTATTTTATTATTTTATTTCGCATGAGTATTGTGAATTGGTGCATGATGTGATTTCCGGGTGAACGGAGTATGTGTTCTCTCTTGTGGTATACGGATGGAAACCCGGACGTAAATTCCGTAGCCGAATCCGAATGGACGGTATTGCGGTTTGCACTCGGGATACAATGCCACGTATCACTTGAGAGACACACGTATTTCGTTTCGTCCAAACTTGTATTTGAGCATGATTAGGTTGCTAGTATGTTATTTATTTCTTAAGCATGATTAGGTTGCTAGTATTTTATTTATTTCTTAAGCATGATTAGGTTGCTAGTATGTTATTTATTTCTTAAGCATGATTAGGTCGTTAGTACGTTATTTCCCTACGTATGTTATAGTTATTTACTTCGCAATAGGAGTTTTATCTATGTTTGCTTAGGTTGTTATTTAGTTTTCATGTTTGATAATTTAACATGTTCGTTGTGTGATATTGTATGTTTGCCTTTATGAACGTGAACTAGATCTAGGTTAATCTCGGGCATGTATGTTGTGTAGACTTGGTTAAATTATTGCACGAATCCGTTCATTACAAGTGGCATAAGTAAGGGACCATTCCGAACCCAACGGTTTGAGGTCTTCCCTTGCGAGGGGTGAGTGCGGCCTTAAATCATTTTCCCGGTTCACACCGGGTGGCGACTCCATTTTATTTCTCCGGTTTAGTCCCCCGTGGGCTACTCCGTACTCCCAACCGAGCCGAGAGCCCGGACCAGCGTCGTCCAGTTTCTCTGTCCTATAATGACGGAGGTTTTAAGCTCCGGTTTCAAGTCCTTCTCTGGTTGCTTTATCAGATTGTGCAATTATGCTAAAGTAGCTTCTTTATTAGACAGATGAAACTGCATAATAAAGTTAGAGAAGTCTTATGGTAGGGACTGAAGAATTAGATCGTGACCTATCTCATGATCCATGATGAACCTGAGGTTGGCCAATTTTTCAATGTGGCCAATCATCTTAAGCACATGTCCACTAACAGATCCATCCTTATACCTTGTTTGAAATAAGGCACATGACACTTGGAATCTCACGGTATGAACGAAAGATGCATACAACTCCTTCAAGTGAAAGATGATGTTTGAGCATCCATATCTTCGTGAGCTTTCTGAAGTTCGTCCGACATGGAGCCAAGAATTATGCAAACTGCTTGCTCATCATCATCGACGTGTTTCTTCCAAGCATCAAATGTATTTTGGTCAGCATCTTCTGCGGGTTCAGGGGGAAATGGTCTATCAAGAACATAGAAAATCTTTTCTTATCGTAAGACAATTTTAAGGTTTCTAAACCAGTCATTGTAGTTGTCCCTTTTGAGCTTATGCTCATCAAGGATGAAACAAAGTGATATTCTGTTTTCCATTTGAATGTTTGTGAAATATTTTAACCCACCTGTTAAGAGAGAATGTTAAAATTAGGAATATATTTTCATTAATGTTTCATAATAACATAGGCTTTTAATATTATGAAGTTGCTCTCACTCAATTGTTTTAAAATTTTAAGCAAATTGCATCAACCCCAATATGATGGATTTCTTATGGGCAAGGATCCCATTATCATCATTTCACAACTCTGACTAGGGCCGGTCGTTATAAAATATGATAATTAGGTAGGTTCCCAACCAATTTATGATATAAATCACAATTCTTTGATCATTGGGTTGGGCAATCAAACATGTCATAGCTTATGCTAGTCCTTGTGGACACCCAATCTTTGCCACTAAGTTATAAGACCATGTCTAAGGGTCGCTGCGTCTTATGACTCAGAAAAGTCAAACCATTATCAATAGTACGATTTAGGGACAAATTGGTATTGGTCAGTCTGGTAAAGCCTAGTCCTGCCAATACGGTTTAAGCCCTTGGGTCTATAATTTACAATGGGAGGCAAATTTTAGAATTAAATTATTATTGAGGATTTTAGCAAGTTTAAGTGAATAACTGTCAATGGATTCCTCCATTGAAAATTCCCCAGAGGAGGGTGGAGCGAACTCTCTTAAATACCCTTACCTCTTAGGCTCTTATTACCTTGGTGACAGGAATAAACAATAGATCCTCCAAATTAGTCCAACACTTTAATATGCTTTAAGGTAAGCTTTGAGTAAATGATTATCTAGATGTCTTCACAACTTTTCCTTTTGGCTATAAAAAGGTAGTGAGTGAAGGAAGACACCAAATCATTATCTAACTCTAGTAATACCTTTGGTTAAATTAACTTTAGTTTGGAAAGTTTTATTAACGCCTTGGTCCCACCCCACTTGTATATTTTATAATGTCTTTTATTATAAACAAGTTACTTTATATTTATTAGCCTTAAAGGTAATAAATCTCTAAGTTCATCACGTAATAATTATTTAGCTAAGGGATAAGCAATACACTCTCTATTTCCTAAGAAAGTCTCTAGATGCTTGCACCCTAAAATAATCATACCAATTCTAATCATACATAGAATCATCAAGCATATGAGTTTTAATATGTTGGAATTATTTTAGGCATTAAATAACTTTGATTAATATTTAATTATGATATTGCATTTTATTTTATTCAAATAAATTTACTATTCACGTTTTTTTACAGATGCGTGAACTTTAAATGAAATTTCACAATTCAAATCTTAACCAAATCATGCAAAACTTGTGCCTAAAAGTAAGTTAAGGGTGTTAGCTTTCCAACGAGCTTTTACACACCCAATTTTGAGTTCAAATGAGAGAAAAATAATCGCAACAAAACCAGCGCGCTGATACCACTGTTGGGAAGCGGCCGCGAGTGCGCAGCGGAAAATTAAAAATAAAAAATTATGATGCCGCTATCCCTTTACCCAAGACCCATTTGTTTTGATTATTCTACAAGCCTAGACATGTTACTATATATTCTAAGCATAAAAACTCATAAAAACATGCAAAGAACATAAACCTAAACATGCTAAATATCATAAGAACTCTAATTAAAAAAAAGAAAAAAAAAAGACTTACTTGAACCGAAGACTCCTCCAGTCCTCACTCCAATCTACAAGCTTTTATCGAACTCAGCAAGCTCTTCCACGTTCCAAAGAGCCACCCAAGTGTGTGGCCTCCAAAGGTGCACACACCAAAGCCAAAACTCAACGGCAAGACTACGCCTTGAGTGCACGGGTATTTTGCCCATGGTGCTAGCCTAGGCAAATACCTCAAAAACTTTTAACTTGAGATTCCTCTAGTCAATAAGACTTAAGAATCCTCAAAATCAGTGGCTTACTCTTAAACTTTAGAGTTGCTCACTTATATAAACCCAAGATATGAAAGGTTTTGGTGTGAAAATTTGTAAAGAATACTTTGGGTTTATATAGGTGCTCCAAAGACAACAAAATTGATTAAGAATTTGATGTGGGATAAATGGTAATTTAATCTTAGCCATTGGATCTTAATTTAGTGGTTTAATGAGATTATAAAACCCTAATAAGAGTTTGGACCGAATTGGAATTCAAAACAAATAACAAATAAATAAAATAAAAAATGAAGGGCGCATCTGCGCCCTTTATTTATTTATTTATTCCAATTCCCAAAGTGCCTATATCGTCATTCACCAATCCCTAAGCCACTATGGAACCTCATAAATGATCTGTTCAATAATTGAACACGTTGAACCATTTATGAACAATTCCTACATCAATCATATATGCTGTTAAATTTGTACTGTGCACTGTTAACCATTGATTTTGACTTTGTTGTTTGTGACCTTTTGGGTTCCCCTCAAGTTGGACATGAAATGAATCGTGATAATTTAATCGAACATAAATTATCCTCCGATCAGATGGTCGTTCGATTTCAATGACCAAGGTTGACATCTACCAATATGCCAAGGCCCCCAATTGAGAAATAAATATATATACTCATTCTGTATGCGATTTACATATTATATGGTCCCTCGCCTCACTGTATCCTCACCGTTTGACCTAGGGTATCGAAAGTGTCAAATGTATGATGTTGATAGTGTCATGAATCGTGCTAACCCAAGAATCTCATATGATTCTTCTGCTGCGGCCACAGTCTCAAGCACTGATCACTCATATCAACCCGCAAACTGGAATACTACTATTGTAAGAAAATATTATCCGAGAGAGTGTCGATTCTCTGTTGTGTCTTCACAAACTTCATGTGTTTCAACAAATGACCCAATCATACCCTTATGACCAGATCTTTTGAACCGGGGAAGGAGAATGTCAAAGTTATTTGATCCATACATAAGATTGTAAAAACCTCAAGTCTAAGGACTAGTCATACAATCGATAGATGAAAGTTCTCACAGACACATGGGATAAACACTCGATGTGATAACTTTCGGCGGTCAGTTCGATGGACACGAGTAACTCATGTATCCATGTGATACACCAAGCAGACGGATCTCCGCTAGTAGCCTATGAGATCGGCTACCCCACTTAAGGGTGGATCATATCATCATGCTAGTTGTAGGCATTGCATTTTTGCATATAAGTCCCGATGATGAGCCTCGTGCGGATTCACTACTTTTTAAGTTGCGGAAGTCGCTGGAAACGGACGTCGGAAGGAAAAGTCGGAAATCAATACCTCGTTGGATTTAATTCGTTTGCTAAGCCTCGGGTTAGCTCGTTGAACCTCTGTTTTAACTGTTAGCCTTAGCCCAAAACCCCCGCAACCCACAATAAGCCCACCAAGACATCAAACTCACTCCCATAAGCCCACCAAATCAACCCAACCCCACGCCCATCTCCTTTCAACAAAGCCATTTAATAGCCTCCACCAACAGCCCCTCAATTAAATGACCTTTCCACTAAGTCAACTACAACACATCAACCTCCACCAAACACAAAGTAATTAAATAACCCCTCCATCAATGCAATCCACCAACAACCTCAACCCTTTCCTATAAGAAGCACAAGTCCTCTCTATTCTTCTCCTAGCTGATTCACGAAAACACAAAGAAAATAACCCTAGGACATTCACGGCACTTACACCAAATAAACAAACACTCACTATCGCCCTCCCTCATTCACGTACAAAACAAACCCAAGCTACAAACGCACCTTGCAGACCACACAGCCCTCCAAACCGATCCTCACGTCCCACATCGACCAAATACAACAACAACCACTCAGCCCCCACTAACGCACTCAAACAGCCCTCAACCTCACACAAAAATCACCCTCAAGCACAGCCCCTGACCTTCACGCAAATAGCCCCTGTACTGCCTCCAAACACCTCACGCCACTCACCCAAACAGCCCCACACACTTCACGCCGCACAGCCCTCACACAGCCTTACCCTCATGCACCCAACACATCACCTTCACGTAACAAGCACTCACACACACTAGCCAGCAAGCCAAGTAACTCAAGACACTCACCCCTCTCGGCACACATACACAAGCCACTAACAGTATTCCACTCACCACACATAACTCACACGAGAATCCACCTCAAGCACCGACAAAAAACAGCCACAAACAAATAAGTCCAAACTCCTACATCGACTAAAAGAACCAGCTTGGCAGCCTACCCATAACCCTGGACTCTCGCCTCTCTCGGCCAAAAATAAAGCCAACTCATACACACACCAACGTGAACCTCACCAGCCCTCTACAACTCGGCAGCAGCAAACCCTCACGCTCAGACCACAAATTGCCATAATACATGTACAAGCCGTGAGCAGCCACGTTCTTTATAAAGCCTCATTCACGCACCACACAGTCCCTGACCTGCACCCCTAAACCGCACAATCACAGCCCCTAAACCACGCCAAATCAGTCCCTCATTCACGCACCACACAGTCCCTGACCTGCACCCATATAACGCACCAAACAGCCCCTGAAACTCCCTCAAACTACCGCACAAATTGTCCACCAAAACTGCCTTAAATTAACTACCGAAACTACACCCTGAAACAGCCCAAAAATCAGCCTTTAAACCAATCCAGAAAAGTCCGTAAAACAGCCCTGCATTCACGTAAAACAACCCCAAAAAATACACCTAAATAACCACAAAACAACAAGTTAAAACAGTAAGCTAAAACCGTAGAAAACAACATAAAAAATTGAGGAAACAGCAGCCCAAAACAGCGAAGCGACGAAGGAAAATATTGAACCAGTGAACCTGAGGAGTTGCGGAGCATTAACCCTTTCGATGGCCGTGTAACGCACTTCCAAGAGGCGACTAAAAAGGTAAGACCTGAGAGTACCATTTTTATCTTATTTCCGTTATTTATCATTATTTCTTCGCATATATATGATGGATTTATGAATGTTGTGGCCATGGGATGAGTGAAATATGTGTTATCTCTTGTGGTATATCGGATGGAAACCCGGACGTAAATTCCATAGCCGAATCCGAATGGACGGTAATACGGTCTGTACTTGGGAAACAATTCCACGTATCACTTGAGAGACACACATATTTCGTTTCATCCGACCTTGTGTTTAAGTATGATTTAGTCGTTTAATATGTTATTTATTTTTCTAAGCATGATTTAGTCGTTTATTATGTTATTTATTTTTGTGCATGATTTAGTTGTTTAGTATGATATTTTTTATGCATGATTTATCTATATTTATGCATGTATTAGTTTAATGCGTTCACGAGATTATGTGCTTGCCGTTATTCCGACTTACTTTTATGCATGCAAACTTAGATATAGGTTGTATGTGAACTTAGATGTAGGTTTTCCTTGTGTAGACTCGGTTATATTATCCCATAAATCCATTCATTACAAGTGGCATAAGTAAGAGACCATTCCGAAACCAACGGTTTGAGGTCTTCCCTTGCGAGGGGTGAGTGCGGCCTTAAATCATTTCCCCAGTTCACACTATGTGGCGACTCCATTTTATTTCTCTGGTTTAGTTCCCCAGTGGGCTACTCCGTACTCCCAACTAGGCCGCGAGCCTGGAACAGCTGTGGGAACACAGGAACTGGGTGACGCATGTTGTTCCGGGCTCGCGGCCCGGTTGGGAGTACGGAGTAGCCCACATGGGACTAAACCGGAGAATAATGGAGTCGCCACCCGGTGTGAATCGGGACAAAGATTTAAGTCCGCACTCACCCCTCGCAAGGGAAGACCTCAAACCGTTGGGTTCAGAATGGTTTCTTACTTATGCCACTTGTAATAAAATGATTTGTACAATAATCTTAACAAGCCTAAGCAACATATTTCCAAGGATAATTTACTCATAAGTTCGCATGCATAGGTACAAAGCTCATACCTAAGTTTACATATAACATATTTTTCAGGTTTGCATACAACCTATTTGTATATAATCTATATCTGAATTCATGCATAAATATACATTGACATACGGAAGACATACAATCTCACATTGGTAAGCACATAAGCGCAAACACATATCATTCATACAAGCATGCATATTAGGGAAAGACACTTAAGTGCATAATAGAAATAGATAACTAAAGAGGTAATACAAATGCATAAGGTAAAAATACATAACTATATGCTAAGATAGACATGTCGTGATGTGATACAGGAGGACTTGTTTACCGTGCGGCATTCGTATACGCGTTCGAATGGTAAATAGAAGGTTCACGTTCATATAGCGTTTGATAACGCGTTCGAACGGGACCAGACAGAAAACATGCGTTCGTGTGGCATTCTGAAATGCGTTCGAACGGGGTTATAGCAACGACCTCTAAAATGTAGTAAACAACATGACACATACATGAATGGATGAATATATGACATCTAATAAATAATAACGGGCTAAAAGCGCGGTAAAACATCGTGGTAAATGATTTTAACCTCTCAAAATAGAGGACCTTTAATCGCACTTACTAAGCCCATGCACAATCAACACAATACATATATAAAAAGTAAAGACAATGATATCGGACTTCGTATACCCGATTGAACACATCTTACATATAAGATAGACATGTCGTGATGTGATGCAGGAGGACCTGGTCACGAATTAGTCTTGCTGTTTTACGGCTTTTAGGGCTAAGATGCAGACTGTTTCAGTGACTGTTATGGGCTGTTTTTATCTCGGTTTACTGGCTGATTTTTGAACTGTTTAAGGACTATTTTGGGTCACTATTTTGGAGGCTTTTTCTGGACAGTTTAAGGCTTACGGGGTGGCAGTTTAAGGCTTATGCGTGGGGTCCTGTTGGAGTGAAGGCGTGGCCTTAGGTGATGCGGTGTTTGAGTGAAGGCGTGGGGCTGTGGTGCGCTTGTGAGGGTCAGTGTACGTGGATTGAAGTTGAGTGGAGGGCGTGAGGTAGTGAGGCTTGATTGTGGCTGATGAGTGTGAGCGTTGAGTGGCGTGAGGCTAGTCAAGGACGTGTAAGGGCAAGTGGCGTGATGGCTAGTCAAGGTTGAATGGTGCGTCAGAGGTCTGTGAGGACGTGTGGCGTGTTTGTCTTTGAATACTAGGTTTGTGGACAATTTTTGGGCGTGGCTGATGAGGGTTTATTATTTTGTTGTTTACGTGAGAGCTATGAGAGAGAAAAGTGTTTAGGTTGTATTATTTTTTTTTTGAAGTGCCGAGAGAGAGAGTCTTTTTTTTCTTGTTGTATGCGTGAGAGTGAGAGAGCTAGAGAGGAGGTGCCAGCCTTGGTTTGGATTTGTTTATATAGAGAAGGGTTAGGGCTTCCCCTTGTCTCACAAGGAAGAGATTTGATTTTGTGTTGAGCAAGGAAGTCAAATTGAGGGGGGGGGGGCAACATTTTGGTGAATTAGGAAGGTTGAATATTTGATTGGTGTTAATTAGGCATTTAATTTGTTAGATTAGGAAGTCAATATTTTTAATTGGTTATGATTGATTTTAATTAGGCATAATATTTATTTAATTTAGTATATAATATTTTAAGTTAGGAAGTTACAATATTTTAATTTGGTATAATTATATTTTATGTCTTATTTAATTTGGTAAATGGTTTAATTATTTTATTTAATTCAATTACATTATTTAATTAATATTTAATTTAATATTTGATTTAATTTGGAGGTATTTTAGGGTGATATGGGCGTGTGGGCCTAGATGGTGGGCGTGGGCTTGGTGATGGTGGGTGTGGGCTTGGTGATGGTGGGTTTGGGCCAAGATTAAAAGTTTTGCGGGTTTTTTTTTTGGCCGAGCATAATTTTAAAACGGAGGTCCAACAAGCGAACCCGAAGCTAAACACGTGAACTAAATCCAACAAAACGTCAATTCTCGACTCTTCCCTTCCGACCTCCGTTTCCCCGGCTTCCGCGACTTAAAAATATAGTGCCTCCAAATGAGACTCATTATCGGGTTTCACATGAAAAAATGCAATGCCTACAGTCGCCCTCACTTTGATGGGACTTGTGCAGTGTGTGACAGTGACAATCCTATCAAAGTCTATGCAATGCATTTTTACTTACCTGGCTCGCCAGCTGCCACTTAACTTGCCATGTAGCTTTGAAATGAGTGGATGAGAGGTGGTTCATTCTCGAACAGGCGAGTGGGTCTTGTTCCCAAGTTGAATTGAGTTGTGTTGTGGGTCTTGTTCCCGATTTGAGTTGAGATAATGGTCTTATTCCCTGAACTGGGGTTCTGTTCTGATTTGTGTTGAGGTAAGGGTCTTCTTCCCTGAACTGTGGGTCTTGTTCCCGATTTGAGTTGAGATAAGGTTATTTTTCCCTGAACTGTGGGTCTTGTTCCCGATTGAGTTGAGAGATAGGGTCTTTTCCCTGAACTGTGGGTGTTGTTCCCGATTTGAGTTGAGATAACGGTCTTTTTTCCCCTGAACTGTGGGTGTTCTTGTTCCCGATTTGAGTTGAGACAAGGGTCTTCTTCTTCCTCTGAACTGTGGGTCTTGTTCCCAATTGAGTTGAGACAAGGGTCTTCTTCTTCCCTGAACTGTGGGTCTTGTTCCCGATTTGAGTTGAGATAAGGGTCTTTTCCCTGAACTGTGGGTCTTGTTCCCGATTTGAGTTGAGATAAGGGTCTTTTCCCTGAACTGTGGGTCTTGTTCCCGATTTGAGTTGAGAGAAGGGTCTTTTTCCCCTGAGCTGTGGGTCTTGTTCCCGATTTGAGTTGAGACAAGGGTCTTCTTCCCTGAACTGTGGTCTTGTTCCCGATTTGAGTTGAGATAAGGGTCTTCTTCCCTGAACTGTGGGTCTTGTTCCCGATTTGAGTTGAGATAAGGGTCTTCTTCCCTGAACTGTGGGTTTTTTCCCAGAGTGCCATACTCGGCAAAATTGATTCTGATAAGGGTGTGGGCCTCGCCCCCAGATTGATGTGGGCCTCGCCTCAAACTGATACTGACATGGGCCTCGCCCCTGGGACTCATCCCCAAGACTGAAACTGATATGGGCCTCAACCCTGGAGTTAATCCCCGAAACTACTACTCATATGTTGCTGATTTTAGTTGGCTTGCCACTTTCTATTTTCTTCTTTGAAACATGTGAATACAGAACAAAACAAGCACAAAAAAGAATGCAAAATATGTTACGTGTATGCATGCATGTATGAGTGAATTTTCTATCCCGTTGGGTTAGGTCTTCTGCCAATTCCTCTGGTGACCATTCTTCCCTTCCTCAGGCAAAGTACAGCTTCAATCTGTCAACATTGATCGGCCTGGTGAACTCGTTCCCTTCCAAATCTGACAGTCTCATTGCCCATATTTCCCACTTTTTGAATGGCTATCTTATCTTTTCTACTTGCTTCTTTCGAAGATTCCCCGTGTTCTAAATATCGCTGAGTATCATAGTACCAAGGTTTAATGCTTTTGTCAAATATACTCATGTTGCAGGAAGAAGCTTAGGCAAGTAAACGAAATGAACGTCTTTATTATCGTTGAGAAAAAAAAGTTCGAACAAGCAAGCAAAATCAATGTCTTTATTTAAAAATGCTGGATCAAATAGACTAGGAGGAACAGCTCCATCATCCGTAGCACTACCTTCTTTCTTGGCCTATGGTTCTTCGCTATCATCTATGTAAAAATCTTGGTGGTTGAGGGTTTGGAGGACAAAGGTTTCGGGTAGGCCAGAGTTGATCATGTAGGTGGGTGGTGGAACAAAGTGGTAGTTTGGTAGAGGGTTTTTGTGTGTGTTGTTTTGTGAGCATCGATGAGGTTTTGGATTTCATGCCTAATGCGGGGGCAATTGTCAGTGTCATGGCCTTTTTGTTGGTGGAAGTGGCAATATTGGTTCAGGTCAAAGTAGTGTGGCATAGGGTTTGGGAATGGTCTAGGGTCTAAAGGCTTCAGGAGTCCTTGTCCTTTCAATTTCTCAAGCACCTTTGACATAGGTCTACCAAGATTGGAGAATCGCCTATTTCTGACGGTAGCGACCTCGGCCATTGTGGGCTTGGTCTCAGAATGCCCCCCCAAAATTTCTTTTATTCTGGCCATAAAACTTTCCGTTTTCAGCCTCCTCTTCTTCAATATCCATAACAGTCTCTCTCAACTGTCGGAAATCAACAATCATGGAGGTCATCCTCTTCAGCTTGCCATAAATTGAGGGCTTAGTACCCTTGATAATCATCTTAATCTGGTTCTACTCTGAAGGCCGAGTCTGCATTTTCAAAAGTTGACCTCTCCAGCGGTCTACATACTTTTTGAAGCACAGAAACAATTCTCTTCATCTCCTCCACACACTCAAGAAAATATACCCCCAAACAACAGCCCAAACACGCTCCCAAACAGCCGCTAAGTACCCCCAAACAGCAGCCCATTTCCTCCAGAAAACTGCAGCAAAATCCTCTTAAACAGTCCCTAAAATCCTGAAAATAGTAACATAAAAAATGTACTTATAATCCTTAAAATAATCACACAAAACTGCACTTAAAACCCACAAAACAACACTCGAAACAGTCCGTTGAAACGTCAAAATAGTGACCTGAACAGTGAGCCGAAAATACAGAGGAAACAGCAGTAAAAACGGAGGCCAAACATCAAGCAAAGCAGCAAAATAGTGAGCCAAGACGCTAAACCAGTGAACCGGAGAATATAGGAGCTTTACACTTTCGATCTCCGCGAAACGCAAGTCCGAAAGTCGACAAAAAGTTTAGACCTGAGGGTATTTTCCACATTTGTTTTCTGTTTTATTTTTATTATTCATTGAGTATTGTTCGCATGATTGTTATGTCAAAATGCATGTTGTGGCCCTTGAGTAGATGAATATGCATGTATCATGAAATATTGTATGTTGTGGACTTGGAATAAATAAAAGATGTGTCAACTCTCGCGGTATATCGGATGGAAACACAGACATAAATTTCATAGCCGATTCCGAATGGACGGTAGTATGATCTGTACTCGGGATACAACTCCACGTACCACTTGAGTAAACGGCACCTTCTTTGTTTTATGTTGCTTTGATTTATTTATTTTTCGTCATTTGAATTCCGCATGTTACTTGTTTATGCATGACGCAATCGAGTGCATGGGCTTAGTAAGTCGGATTAAAGGTCCCCTATTTGGAGGGGTTAAAATCCTTTACCACGATGCTTTGTCGCGCCGGTTGACGTGTGTTCGATTGGATGTAAGATATGTTCAATCGGGCATACTAAGTTTGATGTCATTGTCTTTATTTTTGTATGCATGACGCAATCGAGTGCATGGGCTTAGTAAGTCGGATTAAAGGTCCCCTATTTGGAGGGGTTAAAATCCTTTACCACGATGCCTTGCCGCGCCGGTTGATGTATATTCGATTGGATGTGAGATGAGTTCAATCAGATACCTGAGGTTCCACATTGTGGATTTGTTTGTCTATGAATGTTTTGCATGTATCAAGTCTGGTTCCGTTCGAACGCGTTCTCGAACGCCACATGAACGTGAACCTTCTGTTTACCGTTCGAACGCGTCCTTGAACGCTACGCGAACGCACACGCATTTTCATAGTATTTCATGCATCAGGTCTGGTTCCGTTCGAATGCGTTCCCGAACGCCACACGAACATGAACCTTCTGTTTACCGTTCGAACGCGTTATCAAACGCAATGGAAACGCGGACGCATCTTCTTAGTGTTTCATGCATCATCAGGTCTGTCTCCATTCGAACGCGTTCTCGAATGCTATACGAACGCGAACCTTCTGTTTACCGTTCGAACGCGTTATCAAACGCTATGCGAACGCGCACGCCATCTTCTAGTGTTTTCATGCATCAGGTCTGTCTCCGTTCGAACGCGTTCTCGAACGCTATACGAACGCGAACCTTCTGTTACCATTCGAACGCGTTCTCAAACTCTACGCGAATGCGCACCCCCTGAGCTGAGTTATTTTCATCAAATTTCGTACATAATTGTCCCTAGTAGCTATTCCTTCGTATGATGAACCTGATTGTTTCTATGCATTATGCAAGATTATGTACGTGTCGTTCGTCTGTATTCCCCACATGTATGAGTATAATGTGTTTATTA
Source organism: Zanthoxylum bungeanum (assembly GCA_019454045.1). Lineage (NCBI taxonomy): Eukaryota > Viridiplantae > Streptophyta > Magnoliopsida > Sapindales > Rutaceae > Zanthoxylum > Zanthoxylum bungeanum. The sequence goes on along the minus strand of SKCR01052936.1, from coordinate 46,920 downwards.
ACTTGTATGCTTGATGTATGTCAATCCTTATGTATGCAAATTGAGACATAGATTACATGCAAATAGGCTTATGCAAATTCAGATATGTGTTACATGTAAATTTAGATGAACTTGTTGATGTATGCATGAGAACTTAGAAGCATGATACTCTTGGAAATAAGTGTTACTTAAGCTTGATTAAATTATTGCACAAATCCTTTCATTACAAGTGACATAAGTAAGGGACCATTCCGAACCCAACGGTTTGAGGTCTTCCCTTGCGAGGGGTGAGTGCGGCCTTAAATCTCATTTTCCTTCCCGGTTCACACCGGGTGGCGACTCCATTATTTCTCCGGTTTGGATTTGAGATGAGTTCAATCAGATACGTGAGGTTCCACATTGTGGATTTGTTTGTCTATGAATGTGTTGCATGCATCAGGTTTGGTTCCGTTCGAACGCGTTCTCGAACGCCATATGAACGTGAACCTTCTGTTTACCGTTCGAATGCGTCCTCGAACGCTACGCGAACGCACACGTATTTTCTTAGTGTTTCATGCATCAGGTCTGGTTTCGTTCGAACGCGTTCCCGAACGCCACACGAACATGAACCTTCTGTTTACCGTTTGAACGCGTTATCAAACACTATGCAAACGCGGACGCATCTTCTTAGTGTTTCATGCATCAGGTCTGTCTCCGTTCGAACGCGTTCTCGAATGCTATACGAACGCGAACCTTCTGTTTACCGTTCGAACGCGTTATCAAACGCTATGCGAACGCGCACGCATCTTCTTAGTGTTTCATGCATCAGGTCTGTCTCCGTTCGAACGCGTTCTCGAACGCTATACGAACGCGAACCTTCTGTTTACCATTCGAACGCGTTCTCAAACTCTACGCGAATGCGCACCCCCTGAGCTGAGTTATTTTCATCAAATTTCGTACATAATTGTCCCTAATAGCTATTCCTTCGTATGATGAACCTGATTGTTTCTATGCATTATGCAAGATTATGTACGTGTCGTTCGTCTGTATTCCCCACATGTATGAGTATAATGTGTTTATTAACTTGTATGCTTGACGTATGTCAATCTTTATGTATGCAAATTGAGACATAGATTACATGCAAATAGGCTGTATGCAAATTCAGATATGTGTTACATGTAAATTTAGATGAACTTGTTGATGTATGCATGAGAACTTAGAAGCATGATACTCTTGGAAATAAGTGTTACTTAAGCTTGATTAAATTATTGCACAAATCCTTTCATTACAAGTGACATAAGTAAGGGACCATTCCGAACCCAACGGTTTGAGGTCTTCCCTTGCGAGGGGTGAGTGCGGCCTTAAATCTCATTTTCCCGGTTCACACCGGGTGGCGACTCCATTATTTCTCCGGTTTAGTCCCCCGTGGCTACTTCATACTCCTAACTAGGCCACGAGCCTAGAACAGCATGCGTCGCTCAGTTTCTGTGTTCCCACAGTCTGGCGACTCCACTGGGGATAGAGAATTGGCCCCGAAATCATGTCTTGTGATGTGTATAATTTGTGCATTAGTTGACCGTTTCTATAGTGGGTTGAGGGAGTTCAATCAAAGGCATTGTCATAAACCCGCATGAGAACGATAGTTGTATATCTTATAGAAGTTGCCCCTTTATGCTTTTGATAACCACATGCATATTATATCTCATATGTCGCATGCATCTCATGCATACATGCATCATGTTAACCCGTGTCTTAAAAGCCATCATAGATATTCGTTGGGTTAGAGAAGGAAAAAAGGGTTTGTCAAGAGGAGTTTAGCAAACGTGAATCAGGAAACAGAAAAGCTTACGGAAAGGATAGAAAGACCATTAGGAGGGGCCTTCAAAAAAAAAAAGAAGAAAAAAAAAGAAAAAAGAGAGAAGAAAAAAAATAGAGGAAAAAGAGAGAGAAAAAAAAAAGAGAAAAAATTGTTTGTTTTTAGTCCTTGATAGTTAAACATAAGTCCAATGATGAAATTGATTGCTTTAGGGTGAAACCTTAGAAACGAAAAACTCTTGACGTGCTTTTATCTGATACTTTGAGTGATTGATCTATGTTAGACTCGTAAGCACTTGATTATGGTTCTTAGCAGTGAAAACCTGAGTAGTTAGCAAAGTGACTAGTTGAAGAAATTGTAGGTTGGTGAATGACCGTTTGCTTAGATGTCTATCCTAATTTGCTTATGTTATGATGTGTGGTATGGTTGAAAATGAAAGAAAAGTCTCTAAAGAAAAGAATTGAACCACATATAACCGATAAGCATGAAGCTACCCATGGGCGAGTATTAGGACCACCATGAGGAGAAATGCTACCTTAAAGGGTAGGTGTGTTGAGAAAATGAAAAAAAAAATGAAAAGAGAAAAAAAAGAGAAAAAATGAAGTTCAAAATGAAAAGGAAAAAATGAGAGACAAAGGAAAAGAGAGATAAAGCCATACCACATTGAGCACGAAAAAACAATTGCAGAGCATAACTGAGACATCTAGGTTGGTTTGACCCATCGATCCCGATTTTTGAAACGAAATCATCGAGTTAGCTTACCTAAGGATTAAGCTGTGAAAGAACCTTTGCACACACACACTTTGAGTCTGGCTTAGATAATTTATTCAAAGACTTGGATTTGAGTTGCATTTGGTGTTTTGAAAGTTCTCTGGTTTCATTACTGAGCATTCTTTGAGGACGATGATATGTAAAACTATTGGGACTATTTGGTTGCATGTGATATAGTATGATGAAATGGAAGGCCCCACCATGTGGTTCATCTTGGCCTAGTACAAACGGCGGAGAATAGTAAGTTAAATCAAAACTGGGGACGACCAGTCTACCACCCCGTGAATAAGAAGTATAACAAGAAATTGAACCATGAAACTAGAGAGAAGACAGAGCAGTCGCCTGGAGAACTGGTGGAAGACCTAACCCAACGGAATAGGAAATTCATTCATGCATGCATGCATACATGTAACATATTTTGCATTCTTTTTGTGTTTGTTTTGTTTTGTATTCACAGGTTTCAAAGAAGAAAAAGAGAAAGCGGCAAAGACAAGCCAACTAGAATCAGCAACATATGAGTAGTAGTTTTGGGGATGAGTCCCAGGGTTGAGGCCCATATCAGTATCAGTTTTGGGGCGAGGCCCACGTCAGTATCAGTCTGGGGGCGGGGCCCACATCAGTGTCTGTATGGGTGCGAGGCCTACATCAGTTTCAGTTTGGGGTCAAGGCCCATATCAATATTCTTTTGGGGATGAGTCCCGGGGTTGAGGCCCACATCAGTATCATCTTTGGGAGAGGCCCACATCAGTTTGGGGCGAGGCCCACGTCAGTATCAGTTTTGGGACAAGGCCCACATCAGTTTCAGTTTGGGGTCGAGGCACATATCAGTATTCGTTTGGGGATGAGTCCTGGGGTGAGGCCCATATCAGTATCAGTTTGGGGTGAGGCCCACATCAGTTTGGGGCGAGGCCCACGTCAATATCAGTTTTGGGGCAAGACCCACATCAGTTTCAGTTTGGTGGCGAGGCCCACATCAAAATCAGTTTGGGGCGAGGCCCACATCAGTATCAACTCAGGGTCGAGGCCCACATTATCAGCAGCATCGGGAATGAATCCCAGGGTCGAGGCACACATTATCAGCAGCATTGGGAATGAATCCCAAGGTCGAGGCCCTTATTGTCAGTAGTTTTGGGAATGAATCCCAGGGCCGAGGCCCACGTCATCAGAATTTGGAATGAATCCAGGGAATGAATCCCAAGGCCGAGGCCCACGTCGTCAAAATTTGGAATGAACCCAGGGAATGAATCCCAGGGCCGAGGCCCACGTCGACATAATTTGGAATGAATCCAGGGAATGAATCTCAGGGCCGAGGCCCACGTCGTCAAAATTTGGAATGAATACAGGGAATGAATCCCAGGGTCGAAGCCCACATCGTCAGAATTTGGAATGAATCATAGGGCCGAGACCCACGTCATCGGAATTTGGAATGAATCCAAGGAATGAATCCCAGGGCCGAGGCCCACATCAGCATCAGTCTGGGGGCGGGGCCCATATTAGCATCAGTATCAATCTTGCCGGGTATGGCACTCTAGGGTGAGTCCCACATCATTATCAGCATCAGTTTTGCCGGGTATGGCACTCCGGGTATGGAGACATCAGATCAGTTTGCCAGGTACGGCACTCAAGGTATGGAAATATCAGATCAGTCAGGTACGACACTCCGAGTATGAAGACATCAGATCAGTTCTGCCAGATATAGCATTTTGGCGGCGAGGCCCACATAGCATTAGATTAGTTTATGGCGGGTATGACATTCTGGGGGGAAGGCCCACATAACATCAGATCAGTTTCTGCCGGGTATGGCATTCTGGGGGCGAGGCCCACATCACATCAGATCAGTTCTGCTGGGAATGGCACTCCGAGAATGGAGATTTAGTCCGGTAATGGACAACTCAAGAATGAGCACACCGGGAATGGCACTCCGAGAATGGAGATATAGTCCGGGAATGGACAGCTCGAGAATGAGCACGCCGAAATTGGCACTCTGAGAATGGAAGATCAGCATTAGCATTAATTTGGCCGGGTATGGCACTCTGGGGGCGAGGCCCACATCATCATCAGTATCAGTTTTTCCGGGTATGACACTCCGGGTATGGAGACATCAGTTTCAATTTTGCCGGGTATGGAGGCATCAGATCAGTTTCGCCGGGTATAGCACTCCGGGTATGGAGACACATCATCATCAGCAGTTTTGGGGATGCGTCCAAGGGTCGAGGACCCACTACATCATCAGTTCTAGGGCGAGGTCCCTATTGTCAGCGGTGTTGGGTCGAGGTGCCCCCGTTGTCGGTTGTAGTTCCGGGTCGAGGTGCCCACTACATCATCAGTTCGAGGGCGAGGTCCATATTGTCAGCGGTGTTGGGTCGAGGTGCCCAGGGTCGAGGTGCCCCCGTTGTCGATTGTAGTTTCTGGTCGAGGTGCGCCACTACATCATCAGTTCGAGGGCGAGGTCCCTATTGTCAGCGGTGTTGGGTCGAGGTGCCCAGGGTCGAGGTGCCCCCGTTGTCGGTTGTAGTTCCGGGTCGAGGTGCCCAGGGTCGAGGTGCCCACTACATCATCAGTTCGAGGGCGAGGTCCCTATTGTCAGTGGTGTTGGGTCGAGGTGCCCAGGGTCGAGGTGCCCCCGTTGTCGGTTGTAGTTCCGGGTCGAGGTGCCCAATATATCTTCAGTTCGAGGGCGGGGTCCCTATTGTCAGTGATTTTTGGTCGAGGTGCCCAGGGTCGAGGTGCCCCCGTTGTCGATTGTAGTTCTGGGTCGAGGTGCCCAGGGTCAAGGTGTCCACTACATCATCAGTTCGAGGGCCAGGTCCCTATTGTCAGCGGTGTTGGGTCTAGGTGCCCAGGGTCGAGGTGCCCCCGTTGTCGGTTGTAGTTCCGGGTCGACGTGCCCACTACATCATCAGTTTGAGGGCGAGTTCCCTATTGACAGCGGTGTTGGGTCGAGGTGCCTAGGGTCGAGGTGCCCCCGTTGTCGGTTGCAGTTTCGGGATGCTTCCCAGGGTCGAGGGCCCACTGCATCATCATCACAGTTCACATTCGGTGGTTCGGGAACAAAGCCCAGAGGTCGAGGCACCTCACCACCATATCAACTCAGTTCGAAGCAACAGGAAAGTCATGTGGCAGCTGGCGAGCCAGGTAAGTAAAAATGCATTGCATAACTTTGATAAGATTGTCACTGTTACATACTGCACAAGTCCCATCAAAGTGGGGGCGACTGTAGGCTCTGCATTTTTGCATATAAGGCCTGATGATGAGTCTCGTATTGAGACACTACCTCTTTAGTTGTGGAAGCCGCGGGAAACGGACGTTGGAATGGTAAAGTTGGAAATTAGCATTTTGTCAGATTTAACTCGCTTGTTTCGCTTGTTGGACCTCTACTTTTAAACACACCAAACCCAATCCAAAATAATTAAAACATGTAAAACACATCTCACAAATTAAATAATTAAAACATTTAAAATACATGTCACAAATTAAACTTAAATTAAATTAAAACACATGTCACAAATAAAATTAAATTAAAATCAAATTAAAACCAATTAAATTAAATTAAAATCTAAATAAATTCTAATTCTAAAATTAAATAGATCATTTCCAAGAAAATCCTAAACCTAGCTCACCACTATATAAAGAAACCCTAAAGCCTCTCTCCTCTCTGACCTCTCTCACTCATGGAACAACACAAAAAAAAAGAATCCAAAAAAACCCTAAACGTCTTCACACCAGCCATTCACGGACACCATCACGCCTCTGCCTTCACGCCACAAGACACGTTGAACCCACAAGCTTCACGCACCTGCTCATAAACCCTCAAATCGTCACTATCTCCACGCCGGACACTTACACACCAACTTCACTCACTCAAACAAACTCACGGCAGACACAGACCACAGACCTTAAACGCACAAATAGCTCACACCACTCACAAGCCGTGAAACTGCCCCTTAACGGAACCAGATCCAACACAGCCACAGTGACAAAACCCTAACCTTAAACTAAACAAAACAGCCCATCACAGGCCACAAAGATTCATGCAACAATGAACTCACATGGCATAGGCACGAGACAAAAACCCTAGACTCACGACCTCGCACGGACAGACAGCAAACAACAATAATCAATCACCACTCAATCAACTCTCCCCAACTACAAGACACTCACGGCCAAATACAAAAAAGAGCAAACACCTCCCCTCATTCTCACTCTCATTCACGACATCAAACAAAAAAATTATATAAAACCCTAAGCATTGTTCTCTCTCGAAAAAAACAAGCAACAAAGAAACCTATCTCTCACAAATCAAACAGCCACAACCACCATGATCCTCTCTCGGCAGCCCCTATAACCTAAACACTCCATCTCCCCTCACTAACACAAAACCAATACACACGGCCCTCACGTCCATTGACCAAACGAAAGCCCTAGCAACTCACGGAAATAGAAACCAGAAGAACACAAACAATTCTCTTCATCTCCTCCACACATCACCGAAAATATACCCCCAAACAGCAGCCCAAACACGCTCCAAATAGCCGCTAAAGTACCCCCAAACAGCAGCCCATTTCCTCCAGAAAACTGCAGCAAAATCCTCTTAAAACAGTCCCTAAGATCCTTAAAACAGTAACATAAAAACTGCACTTATAATCCTTAAAATAATCACACAAAACTTCACATAAAACCCACAAAAAAACACTCGAAACAGTCTGTTGAAACGTCAAAACAGTGACCTGAACAGTGAGCAGAAAATACAGAGGAAATAGTAGTAAAACGGAGGCCAAACAGCAAGCAAAACAGCAAAATAGTGAGCCAAGACGCTAAGCCAGTGAATCGGAGAAATTGGGGAGCTTTACCCTTCCGATCTCCGCGAAACGCAAGTCCGAAAGTCGGCAAAAAAGGTTAGACCTGAGGGTATTTTCCACATTCGTTTTCTGTTTTATTTTTATTATTCATTGAGTATTGTTCGCATGATTCTTATGTCAAAATGCATGTTGTGGCCCTTGAGTAGATAAATATGCATGTATCATGAAATATTGTATGTTGTGGACTTGGAATAAAATAAAAGATGTGTCAACTCTCGCGGTATATCAGATGGAAACCTGGACATAAATTTCATAGCCGATTCCAAATGGACGGTAGTATGATCTGTACTCGGGATATAACTCCACGTACCGCTTGAGTAAACGGCACCTTCTTTGTTTTATGTTGCTTTGATTTATTTATTTTTCGTCATTTGAATTCCGCATGTTACTTGTTTATGCATGACGTAATCGAGTGCATGGGCTTAGTAAGTCGGATTAAAGGTCCCCTATTTGGAGGGGTTAAAATCCTTTACCACGATGCTTTGCCGCACCGGTTGATGTGTGTTCGATTGGATGTAAGATATGTTCAATCGGGCATACTAAGTTTGATGTCATTGTCTTTATTTTTGTATGCATGACGCAATCGAGTGCATGGGCTTAGTAAGTCGGATTAAAGGTCCCCTATTTGGAGGGGTTAAAATCTTTTACCACGATGCCTTGCCGCGCCGGTTGATGTATATTCGATTGGATGTGAGATGAGTTCAATCAGATACCTGAGGTTCCACATTGTGGATTTGTTTGTCCATGAATGTGTGGCATGTATCAGGTCTGGTTCCGTTCGAACGCGTTCTCGAACGCCACATGAACGTGAACCTTCTGTTTACCGTTCGAACGCGTCCTCGAACGCTACGCGAACGCACAAGCATTTTCTTAGTATTTCATGCATCAGGTCTGGTTCCGTTCGAATGCGTTCCCGAACGCCACACGAACATGAACCTTCTGTTTACCGTTCGAACGCGTTATCAAACGCAATGGAAACGCGGACGCATCTTCTTAGTGTTTCATGCATCAGGTCTGTCTCCATTCGAACGCGTTCTCGAATGCTATACGAACGCGAACCTTCTGTTTACCGTTCGAACGCGTTATCAAACGCTATGCGAACGCGCACGCATCTTCTTAGTGTTTCATGCATCAGGTCTGTCTCCGTTCGAACGCGTTCTCGAACGCTATACGAACGCGAACCTTCTGTTACCATTCGAACGCGTTCTCAAACTCTACGCGAATGCGCACCCCCTGAGCTGAGTTATTTTCATCAAATTTCGTACATAATTGTCCCTAGTAGCTATTCCTTCGTATGATGAACCTGATTGTTTCTATGCATTATGCAAGATTATGTACGTGTCGTTCGTCTGTATTCCCCACATGTATGAGTATAATGTGTTTATTAACTTGTATGCTTGATGTATGTCAATCCTTATGTATGCAAATTGAGACATAGATTACATGCAAATAGGCTGTATGCAAATTCAGATATGTGTTACATGTAAATTTAGATGAACTTGTTGATGTATGCATGAGAACTTAGAAGCATGATACTCTTGGAAATAAGTGTTACTTAAGCTTGATTAAATTATTGCACAAATCCTTTCATTACAAGTGACATAAGTAAGGGACCATTCCGAACCCAACGGTTTGAGGTCTTCCCTTGCGAGGGGTGAGTGCGGCCTTAAATCTCATTTTCCCGGTTCACACCGGGTGGCGACTCCATTATTTCTCCGGTTTGGATTTGAGATGAGTTCAATCAGATACGTGAGGTTCCACATTGTGGATTTGTTTGTCTATGAATGTGTTGCATGCATCAGGTTTGGTTCCGTTCGAACGCGTTCTCGAACGCCATATGAACGTGAACCTTCTGTTTACCGTTCGAATGCGTCCTCGAACGCTACGCGAACGCACACGTATTTTCTTAGTGTTTCATGCATCAGGTCTGGTTTCGTTCGAACGCGTTCCCGAACACCACACGAACATGAACCTTCTATTTACCGTTCGAACGCGTTATCAAACGCTATGCGAACGCGCACGCATCTTCTTAGTGTTTCATGCATCAAGTCTGGCTCCGTTCGAACGCGTTCTCGAACGGTATACGAACGCGATCGAAAGCGTTATCAAACGCAATGCGAATGCGCACACATCTTCTTAGTGTTTCATGCATCAAGTCTGGCTCCGTTCGAACGCGTTCTCGAATGCTATACGAACGCGAACCTTCTGTTTACCGTTCGAACGCGTTCTCGAACGCTACATGAACGCGCACCCCCTGAGCTGAGTTATTTTCATCAGATTTCGTACATAATTGTCCCTAGTAGCTATTCCTTCGTATGATGAACCTGATTGTTTCTGTGTATTATGCAAGATTGTGTTGGTGTCGTTCGTCCGTATTCCCCACATGTATGAGTATAATGTGTTTGTTAACTTGTATGCTTGACGTATGTTAATCTTTATGTATGCAAATTGAGACATAGATTACATCCAATAGGCTGTATGTAAATTCAGATATGTGTTACATGTAAATTTAGATGAACTTGTTGATGTTTGCATGAGAACTTAGAAGCATGATACTCTTGGAAATAAGTGTTACTTAAGCTTGATTAAATTATTGCACAAATCCTTTCATTATAAGTGACATAAGTAAGGGACCATTCCGAACGCAACGGTTTGAGGTATTCCCTTGCGAGGGGTGAGTGCGGCCTTAAATCTCATTTTCCCGGTTCACAACGGGTGGCGACTCCATTATTTCTCCGGTTTAGTCCCTCAAGGGTACTCCGTACTCCCAACTAGGCCGCGAGCCTAGAACAGCAAATGTCGCTCAGTTTCTGTGTTCCCACAGCAGTAGTCAAGGCTTGCAATTATTCAGTAATCTTGGCGAAACCATTCTCCAACTGATCTATCCGGGATACCTCATTATCGGATGTACTCTTATTTATTACCGGTCTTTTAGTGAGTCTTCTCTCTTCCCTAACCTAACGAGAATCTTTGATGTCGTTTATAAACATATAGGGTTTTAACATGATGTATATATATATGAGGTGCATAAGATGAATGTAACATATAGAACATACAAAATCAATTAAAATTTTCAAACAAATCGGCTTATTATCATTTTAGAAGTTTTTGGGCTAACAGTCATAGGAGTGAACCCGTCCCAGTTTAAATGGCCCAACGAGTTCACATCTCATGGCAAGGAGTCCAACTAAATCCAAATGGTAATGTTCCGAACACAAGCACATGATGGCCCATTGGCGTTTTAGAAGCTTTTGGCCCAATCGTCATAAGATATGTTCTTGTCCCAGTTTAAATGGCCCAACAAGCCAATACCTCATGACAAAAGGTCCAAATGTTTCCAAACGGAGATGTTCCCAAACACAAGCATAAAAAAAGGTAATGCAAACATAAAATAATAATTTCTATAGAGTGGCCCACCAACATTTCAGAAGCTTTGGGCCTAATGGTCATAGGATACGAGCTCGCCCCAGTTTAAATGGCCCAGCAAGTTCGCATTTCTGACAAAAAGTCAAACTGCATCCAAATGAGGATGGCCTACAAACACAAGGAAATAGTTGCTATAGGTCATACAACCCCGGTCTACGTGTGGGTTCGCAAGAGTGTAGACAAAGGCTCTCACCGGCGAATGATGGCCCACAACTAGGTCTCCCCACTCAAGGGTTCGAGCGACCAAGTGAGCGCACCCTTTTTTATACACTAAGGTACGTGCCAACGAGCTATGGTGTGTGACTGACTGTCAAATGGACTTCCCGTTGTAGATTCCCCAGAGGGAGGGTGGAGCAAGGTCACTTAAATACCCAAGCCTCTTAGGCTCTTATCGCTTGGTGTCAGGAATAAATAACGAGTCCTCCAAATTAGTCAATCATAATAGGCTACGAGTAGATGGCTATCTAGGTGCCTTCACAGCTTTTCCTTCTAGAAAGGTAGTGAGTGAAGGAAGACACCAAACCATTACCTAGCCTCAAAAAGCCTTTGATTAAAGCCCTTTTAACCCACGGTAGACACGGTCAATTAAAGCACAAATCATAATATTATAAAACATTATTTCGGGGCCGATTTTCTATCCCCATTGGAGTCGCCAGACTGTGGGAACACAGGAACTGGGCGACGTATGTTGTTCTGGGCTCGCGGCCGGTTGGGAGTACGGAGTAGCCCACGTGGGACTAAACCGGAGAATAATGGAATCGCCACCCGGTGTGAACCAGGACAAAGATTTAAGTCCGCACTCACCCCTCGCAAGGGAAGACCTCAAACCGTTGGGTTCAGAATGGTCCCTTACTTATGCCACTTGTAATAAAATGATTTGTTCAATAATCTTACCAAGCCTAAGAAACATATTTCCAAGGATAATTTACTCATAAGTTCGCATGCATAGGTACAAAGCTCATACCTAACTTTACATATAACACATTTTTCATGTTTGCATACAACCTATTTGTATATAATCTATGTCTGAATTCATGCATAAAGATATATTGACATACGGAAGACATACAATCTCACATTGGTAAGCACAGAAGCGCAAACACATAGCATTCATACAAGCATGCATATTAGGGAAAATCACTTAAGCGCATAATATAAATAGATAACTAAAGAGGTAATACAAATGCATAAGGTAAAAAGAGATAACTATATGCTAAGATAGACATGTCGTGATGTGATGCAGGAGGACCTGTTTACCATTGGTGTTCGTGCGGCGTTCGTATACGTGTTCGAACGGTAAATAGAAGGTTCGCGTTCGTATAGAGTTTGATAACGCGTTCGAACGGGACCAGACAGAAAACATGCGTTCGTGTGGCATTCTGAAACGTGTTCGAACGGGGTTACAGCAACGACCTCTAAAATGCAGTAAACAACATGACACATACATGAATGGATGAATAGATGACATCTAATAAATAATAATGGGCTAAAATTGTGACAAAGCATCGTGGTAAAGGATTTTAACCTCTCAAAATAGAGGACCTTTAATCGCACTTATTAAACCCATGCGCAATCAACACAATACATATATAAAAAGTAAAGACAATGATATCGGACTTCGTATACCCGATTGAACACATCTTACATTCAACCGAATATACATCAATCGGCGCGGCAAAGCATCGTGGTAAAGGGTTTTAACCCCTCAAAATAGGGGACCTTTAATCCAACTTACTAAGCCCATGCGCTCGATCACATCATGCATATAAAAAATAACATAAATAATATCGGACTTCGTATACCCAATTGAACACATCTTACATTCAATCGAATATACATCAACCGGCGCGGCAAAGCATCGTGGTAAAGGATTTTAACCCCTCAAAATAAGGGACCTTTAATCCAACTTACTAAGCCCATGCGCTCGATCACATCATGCATATAAGAAATAACATAAATAATATCGAACTTCGTATACCTGATTGAACACATCATACATTCAACCGAATATGCATCAACCGGCGCGGCAAAGAATCGTGGTAAAGGATTTTAACCCCTCAAAATAGGGGACCTTTAATCCAACTTACTAAGCCCATGCGCTCGATCACATCATTACATAAACAAATAACATGCGGAAATCAAGTAGCGAATAATAAACAAATCAAAACAACAAAAAATGAAATATGCGCCATTTACTCAAGTGGTGCATGGAGTTGTATCCCGAGTACAGATCATACTACCGTCCATTCGGAATCGGCTATGAAATTTATGTCTGGGTTTCCATCCTATATACCACAAGAGACGACACATTTTCCGTTTTACTCAAGGGCCACAACATACATCATTCCACAATACATGCATTTACTATCTATTCAAGGGCCACAATCATGCCTCAATAAACGACTCTCATGCGATAAAAATGAATAAAACAATTAAAAAGATAGATGAAAATAATAAGAAAAGTACCCTCAGGTCTAACCTTTTATGTCGACTTTCGGACTCGCGTTTCATGGCCGTCGGAAGGGCTATCACTCCGCAACTCTTCCGGTTCACTGGATTAACGTCTTAGCTCGCTGTTTTACTGTTTTGGTCGCTGTTTTCACTCCGTTTTCCTGCTATTTCTGGTCACGAATTAGGCTTGCTGTTTTGCGGCTTTTAGGGCTAAGATGCGGACTGTTTCGGTGACTGTTATGGGCTGTTTTTGTCTCGGTTTACTGGCTGATTTTTGCACTGTTTAAAGACTGTTTTGGGTCACTGTTTTGGAGGCTTTTTCTGGACAGTTTAAGGCTTACGGGGTGGCAGTTTAATGCTTATGCGTGGGGTCCTGTTTGAGTGAAGTTGTGGCCTTAGGTGATGCGGTGTTTGAGTGAAGGCGTGGGGCTGTGGTGCGCTTGTGAGGGTCAGTGTGCGTGGATTGAAGCTGTGTGGAGGGCATGCGGCAGTGAGGCTTGATTGTGGGCTGATGAGTATGAGCGTTGAGTGGCATGATGGCTAGTCAAGGATGTGTGGCGTGAGTGAGGACTGAGGACGTGTGGCGTGAGTGTTGAGAGGGGGGGCTTTGATGGCAATTGTAGATTGAAAGGCTTGCTTGAGAGGGCTGTGAGGGCTGTAAGGGCAAGTGGCGTGATGGCTAGTCAAGGTTGAATGGTGCGTCAGAGGTTTGTGAGGACGTGTGGCGTGCTTGTCTTTGAATACTAGGTTTGTGGACAGTTTTTGGGCGTGGCTGATGAGAGTTTATTATTTTATTGTTTACGTGAGAGCTATGAGAGAGAAAAGTGTTTAGGTTTATATTATTTTTTTTTGGTTGAAGTGCCGAGAGAGAGTCTTTTTTTTTCTTGTTGTATGCGTGAGAGTGAGAGAGCTAGAGAGGAGGTGCCAGCCTTGGTTTGGCTTTGTTTATATAGAGAAGGGCTAGGGCTTCCCCTTGTCTCACAAGGAAGAGATTTGATTTTATGTTGAGCAAGGAAAGTCAAAGATTGGGGGGGGGGGAACATTTTGGTGAATTAGGAAGGTTGAATATTTGATTGGTGTTAATTAGGCATTTAATTTGTTAGATTAGAAAGTCAATATTTTTAATTGGTTATGATTGATTTTAATTAGGCATAATATTTCTTTAATTTAGTATATAATATTTTAAGTTAGGAAGTTACAATATTTTAATTTGGTATAATTATATTTTATGTCTTATTTAATTTGGTAAATGGTTTAATTATTTTATTTAATTCAATTACATTATTTAATTAATATTTAATTTAATATTTGATTTAATTTGGAGGTATTTTAGGGTGATATAGGCGTGTGGGCCTAGATGGTGGGCGTGGGCTTGGTGATGGTGGGTGTGGGCTTGGTGATGGTGGGTTTGGGCCAAGTTTAAAAGGTTTGCGGGTTTTTTTTTGGCCGAGCATATTTTTTAAAACGGAGGTCCAACAAGCGAACCCGAAGCTAAACACGTGAACTAAATCCAACAAAACGTCAATTCTTGACTCTTCCCTTTCGACGTCCGTTTCCCGCGGCTTCCGCGACTTAAAAGATAGTGCCTCCAAATGAGACTCATCATCGGGTTTCACATGCAAAAATGCAATGCCTACAACAGCGTCGCCAATTTCTGTGTCCTACAGTCTGGCGACTCCACTGGGGATAGAGAATCGGGCCCGAAATAATGTCTTGTAATGTTTGTGATTTGTGCTTTAGTTGACTGTGTCTACCGTGGGTTGAAGGGGTTTAATCAAAGGCATTATTAAGGCTAGGTGATGGTTTGGTGTCTTCCTTCTATCACTACCTTTCTATAAGGAAAAGCTGTGAAGGCACCTAGATAATCATTTACTTGAAGCTTACTGTGATGGAATAATTTGGAGGACATATTGGTTATTCCTGTCACCAAGACGATACGAGCCTAAGAGGCTTGGGTATTTAAAAGAGTTCGCTCCACCCTCCCTCTGCGGAATCTTCAATATGAAATCCATTTGACAGTCAGTCACACACCATAACTCGTTGGCACGTACCTTAAGGTATAAAAAAGGTGCGCTCACTTGGTCGCTCGAACCATTGAGTGGGGAGTCCTAGTTGTGGGCAATCCTTTGTCAGCAAGAGCCTTTGTCTACACTCCCGTAAACCCACATGTGAACCATAGTTATATGACCAGTAGAAATTATTTCTTCATGCTTGTGTTTAAGACCATCATCATTTGGATTCAGTTGGACTTCTTGTCAAGAGATATGAACTTGTTGGGCCATTTAAACTGGGACGAGTTCGTGTCCTTTGACAATTGGGCCAAAAGCTTCTGAAATACCGATGGGCCATTTTGTGTTTGGGCCTCTTATCATTTGAAGTTGTTTAGCCATGTTATCGCAAAAGTGTAAACTTGTTGGGCATTTTCAACTGGGACAAGTTGCACCGTGCAATAGTATGATTGAATGCTTTAAATTGATAATGGGCCAACTAGTATAAAAATCTTGATGGACTTGTATATTCCATGCATTGCACGCATACATGCTAACATGCGGTTTTAAGAGACACCATAGAAATCCGTTGGGTTAGGGAAGATGGAAGACTCGTCAAGAGGATGATAACAAACATAAGTGAATCAATTAACGAGGGATCTTGTATGGATCAGCTGGAAGCTAATCTCACTAAGGTTACCGAGCAACTGCAAGCTTTGACCACTGCTATGACTAATATGGTTGTGCCCCGTGCTGCGGGAGGCTCTGAGAATGTGAGGCGTGAGGAGCCTCCGAACATGATGAGTGATGAGGTCCCTGCTTTTGATGATGACATGGCTGAGTATGCCGCGGAAGGATAGCTGGGCCTCAGGCTGAATTGCAGAAACTCCGAGATCAGATAGAGTTAGTTACCCGTAAGATGATGGGTAAGCATGAAGATTTGCTGGACTATGAGGCGATGACTTTTGAGGAGCAGCTGTCGGCTCAGTTCAAGATGCCTGACATGGCCAAGTTCAACGGGAACAACGATCCGAGGGTTCATCTCCGATCCGTGGGCCTGTCGAAGCGTCGGGTTCGGAAGATGTTCGAGATGTCACTTGAGGGGGCACCTGTGGTATGGTATCACGGCCTTGAGAGGAAGGTCAATGATGATTGGAGGGAATTGGCGGAGGCCTTTCTGAAGCAATATCTCACGAATTTGGAGATTGACTTGTCGCTTCGTGACTTGGAGAATACCAAACAGAAGCCGGAAGAAAGCTTCAAGGATTATGTAGATCGCTGGAGGAGCCAGCTTTTGAAAATACAGACTCGGCCATCGGAGAAAGACCAGATCAAGATGATCATCAAGGGTACTAAGCCCTTTATTTACCACAAGCTGAGGAGGATGACCTCTATGATTGGAGATTTTCGACAGTTGAGGGAGACTATTATGGATATTGAGGAGGAAGAAACTTGGAATATGAAGTTCTATGGCCAGAATAGGAGGACCATCAGGGGCCCTTCAGGGACCATGCCCGCTACTGCTGAGATCGCTACCGTCAGAAACATACGATTCTCTAATCTGTAGACCTTTGTCAAAGGTGCTTGAGAAGTTGAAAGGACAAGGACTCCTGAAACCTCTAGAACCTAGACCAATTCCTAACCATGTGCCACACTACTTCGACTTAAACAAATACTGCCACTTCCACCAGCAAAAAGGCTACAAAACAGACAATTACACCCGCCTTAGGCATGAGATCCAAAACCTTATTGAGGCTTATAAAATACCCGATCCAGAAAAAGAAAACCCAAAACACACATAAACCCTCTACCTAACTACCACTCTGTTCCACCACCCAACTACATGATCAACTCCGGCCTACCCGAAACCTTTGTCCTCCAAACTCTCAACCACCAAGCTTCTTGCATTGGGATATGGGATGGCAGTAGTGAAGAACCATAGGCTGAGGAAGAAGACAATGCTGCAGACAATGAAGATGTTTTCCCTGGTTTATTTTATTGCAATCTTGCATTTTTAATATTAAAGACATTGATTTTGCCTACTGGCTCGAATCTTTTTCTCAATAGTTAAGCATTAGTCTGATGATAAGATTGTTTCCTCTAGGTAGACACCTTAGAAACGATAAGTGTGAGAAGTACTCTCATCCGATATTTTGAGTGGTTGGTCTCAGCTAGACTCACGAGCACTTGATTACAGGATCTTAGCAGTGGAAGCGTGAGTAGTCGACAAGATGATTAGTTGAAGAGATGGCGGATCGATGAATGACCATTCGCTTAGATGTCCATCCAGATTTACCTATGTTACGATATATGATATGATTGGAAACAGAGAAAAAGTCTCTAAAAATAAAAGGAAAAAAATAGGCCACCTATAACCGATAAGCGTGAAGCTACCCATGGTGAGTATTGGGACCATCATGAGGAGAAATGCTACCATAAAGGGTAGGTATGTCGAAAAAAGAGAAAGAAAGAAAAGAGAAAAAAAAAAGAAAAAGAAAAAAGAAAAAGAAAGTTCAGAAATGAAAAGAAAGAAAAGAAAGAGACAAAAGAAAGAAATATCATGTTGAGTACGAGGAAGTAATGACAGAGTATGATCAAGACATCTAGGATGGTTTGACCCATCGATCTCATTCTTTGAAACAAAATCATTGAGTTGGCTTACCTAAGGACTAAGCTGTAAAAGAACCTCGGCACACACGCACTTTGAGCCTAGTTCAGATCATTTATTCAAAAGCTCGGATTTGAGTTGCATCGAGTACTTGAAGGTTCTCTGGTTTCGACATGGGGCATCTGTTGCGGGCAGTAATATGTATAACTATTTGGACTACTTCGAAGCATGTAATATAATACCACATCACATAGTCCACCTTGGCCTAGTGTAAACAACGAAGAGCAGAAAGTTAAATCAAGTCTGGGGGCGACCAGTCTACCACCTTGTGAATCAGGGATACAAAGAGTCATGAGACCAAAGGAAACTGACCAAGCACCAGAAGAGAACAAGCAAAAGGAAACTGTAAGCATGCCTAGGGGGCGACCAAAGACATTAGTAGGCGAAGGGCGCCAGAGGGCAAGGAAGGCCTATACTAGCGGAATAGGAAACACACCCATGCATACATGCATACACGTCACATGCACGCAATTTTTGTCTTGTTTTTGTTCGCAGGTTTCGAAGAAAAGGAAAAATTGGCAAAGACAATCCAGTTTGGGAAAAAGACCCACAATTTAGATCGAGAACAAGACCCATAATTCTAATCGGGAACAAGACCCACAATTCAGTTCGGGAACAAGACCCACAATTCAAATCGGGAACAAGACCCACAATTCAGTTCGGGAACAAGACCCACAATTCAGATCGGGAACAAAACCCACAATTCAGATCGGGAACAAGACCCACAATTTAGATCGGGAACAAGACCCACAATTCAAATCAGGAACAAGACCCATAATTCAGTTCGGGAACAAGACCCACAATTCAGTTCGGGAACAAGACCCACAATTCAGATCGGGAACAAGACCCACAATTCAGTTCGGGAACTAGACCCATAATTAGGATCGAGAACAAGACCCACAATTCAGTTCGGGAACAAGACCCACAACTCAACCCAGGGAACAAAGCCCACTCTCTACACAGTTCGGGAAAAAAACCCATATGTGGTTCGGGAACAAAGCCCAGGGGTCGAAAGCACCTCGCCATCACATTCAGTGGTTTGGGAATGAAGCCCAGGGGTCGAAGCACCTCACCACCATATCAACTCAGCTCGAAGTAGCAGGCAAGTCAGATGGCAGCTGGCAAGCCAGGTAAGTAAAAATGCATTGCATAACTTTGATAGGATTGTCATTGTCACACACTGCACAAGTCCCATGAAAGTGGGGGCGATTGTAGGCACTGTATTTTTGCATATAAGTCCCGATGATGAGCCTCGTGCGGAGGCACTACCTTTTAATTTGTGGAAGTCACGTGAAACGGACGTCGGAAGGGAAAAGTCAGAAATCAATACCTCGTTGGACTTAATTCGTTTGCTTAGCCTCGAGTTTGCTCGTTGAACCTCTATTTTAACTGTTAGCCTTAGCCCAAAACCCCTGCAAACTACACTAAGCCCACCAAGACATCAAACTCACACCCATAAGCCCACCAAACCAACCCAACCCAACCCCACGCCCATCTCCTTTCAACAAAGCCATTTAATATAGCCTCCACGAACAGCCCCCCAATTAAATGACATTTCCACTAAGTCAAATACAACACATCAACCTCCACCAAACATCAAAGTAATTAAATAACCCCTCCATCAATGCAATCCACCAACAACCTCAACCTTCTCCTATAAGAAGCACATTTCATTCCTTTCCTCTCCTCCCCTAGCTGATTCACGAAAACACAAAGAAAATAACCCTAGGACATTCACGACACTTACACCAAATAAACAAACACTCACTCTCGCCCTCCCTCATTCACGTACAAAACAAACCCAAGCTACAAACGCACCTTGCAGACCACACAACCCTCCAAACCGATCCTCACGTCCCACATCGACCAAATACAACAACAGCCACTCAGCCCGCCACTAACGCACTCAAACAGCCCTCAACCTCACACAAAAATCACCCTCAAGTACAGCCCCTGACCTTCACGCAAACAGCCCATGCACTGCCTCCAAACACCTCACGCCACTCACACAAACAACCCCACACACTTCACGCCGCACAACCCCTCACACAGCCTCACCCTCACGCACCCAGCACATCACCTTCACGTAACAAGCACTCACACACACTAGCCAGCAAGCCAAGTCACTCACGCCACTCACCCCTCTCGACACACATACACAAGCTACTAACACTATTCCACTCACCACACATAACTCACACGAGAAGCCACCTCAAGCACCGAAAAAAAACAGCCACAAATAAATAAGTCCAAACTCTCACATCGACTAAAAGAACCAGCCTGGTAGACCACTCACATCCTTGGACTCTCACCTCTCTCGGCCAAAAATAAAGCCAACTTATACACACACCAACGTGAACCTCACCAACCCTCTACAACTCGGCAGCAGCAAACCCTGACTCTCAGACCATAAACTGCTATAATACATGCACAAGCCGTGAGAAACCACGTTCTTTACAAAGCCTCATTCACGCACCACACAGTCCCTGACCTGCACCCCTAAATCGTACCATCACAACCCCTAAACCACAGAAAATCAGTCCCTCATTCACGCACCACACAGTCCCTGACCTACACCCCCAAATCGCACCAAACAGCCACTGAAACTCCCTTAAACTACCGCATAAACTGTCCACCAAAACTGCCTTAAACTCACCACCGAAACTACACCCTGAAACAGCCCAAAAATCAGCCTTTAAACCAGTCCAGAAAAGTCCCTAAAACAGCCTTGCATTCACGTAAAACAGCTCCCAAACATACACTTAAATAACCACAAAACAACAAGTTAAAACATTAAGCCAAAATCGTAGAAAACAGCAGCAAAAATTGAGGAAACAGCAGCCCAAAATAGCAAAGTGATGAAGGAAAATATTGAACCAGTGAACCGGAGGAGTTGCGGAGCATTAACCTTTTCGACGGCCGTGCAACGCACTTCCAAGAGGTGACTAAAAAGGTAAGACCTGATGGCAGCCTTTTTTTTTTTTTATCTTATTTCCGTTATTTATCATTATTTCTTCGCATATATATGATGGATTTATGAATGTTGTGGCCATGGGATGAGTGAAATATGTGTTATCTCTTGTGGTATATCGGATGGAAACCCAGACGTAAATTCCGTAGCCGAATCCGAATGGACGGTAATGCGGTCTGTATTTGGGAAATAATTCCACGTATCACTTGAGACACACACATATTTCATTTCATCCGACCTTGTGTTTAAGTATGATTTAGTCGTTTAGTATGTTATTTATTTTTCTAAGCATGATTTAGTCGTTTAGTATGTTATTTATTTTTGTGCATGATTTAGTTGTTTAGTATGATATTTTTTATGCATGATTTATCTATGTTTCTGCATGTATTAGTTTAATGCGTTCACGAGATTATGTGCTTGCCGTTATTCTGACTTACTTTTATGCATGCAAACTTAGATATAAGTTGTATGTGAACTTAGATGTAGGTTTTTCTTGTGTAGACTCGGTTATATTATCGCATAAATCCATTCATTACAAGTGGCATAAGTAAGGGACCATTCTGAACCCAACGGTTTGAGGTCTTCCCTTACGAGGGGCGAGCGCGGCCTTAAATCATTTTCCTAGTTCACACTGGGTGGCGACTCCATTTTATTTCTCCGGTTTAGTTCCCCCGTGGAATACTCCGTACTCCCAACTAGGCCGCGAGCCTGAAACAACGTCACCGATTTCTGTGTCCTACACTAGTCTCTCCACTTTGTGAACGCCCAGATTATTCACAAAACTATGACTAGGAACGTTTAAGAGTAATGATTCTCATAAGGCGTGGAAGCCATCATCTTATTACTCCAAGGGCTTTATTACAGTGTTTGATGATTCATATAAATTTTGTACGACACG
The DNA here is from genome assembly GCA_019454045.1 of Zanthoxylum bungeanum. Taxonomy (NCBI): domain Eukaryota; kingdom Viridiplantae; phylum Streptophyta; class Magnoliopsida; order Sapindales; family Rutaceae; genus Zanthoxylum; species Zanthoxylum bungeanum. The sequence continues at coordinate 25,114 of SKCR01052936.1, read as the reverse complement.
TATAATAAAGATTGCCATTTTATTAATTAATGAAAATATTACAAATACATGTACATATAGCCCATCCAAAAGTTGGGTATAGGGCATATCCCTAACAGTTCGGTCCACCAAGTCTAGTCAGTAGTTGAGTTCAGTCAAGTCAAATAAAGTCCAGTTTCAGAAATTTTGCATAACAGAGTTGTATATATATTTTCATGAATAAAGTCATTAAGAAATAAGATATTGCTTGTACAGTCGTGTATATTTTTTTTTATGTACCATATTGAGGATTTGGGCATTGGTTCCATATATGAAATAGTATTGAGAAAAGTATTAGCATTGCTTATAGTTAAGAAGTCAGTGGCTTAGGGGGATAGTACAGCCTATTCCCTACCGGTAGCATCTCCCGTAATAGGGATGTTACAGTCACGCAATACACGAAGAAATTTTGTAATTGTACCATGAAAATTGAACTATTACAAAATCCATTATTCACCTCAATGAGACAAAGATCAATAAATTGCTTTCTTTTGATGGGATTCATCCAATTTGCTTTATGAACTCCAATATTTTTATCCATCTATAATCAAATCAGATAATTTATATAAACTAAACCACTATTACTAATAAATATTTGAACTAATTTCCGGTAATAAGAATATAAGTCAAAATTGCAAGTAGCTTTCATTCAGGTTGTGAAATGGCCACCTCATCAGCCAAGAATATTAATAATATTTGGAAAGTCAATAACAATCCTAAGTAAGAGAACTTTGAAACATGTACTAGAATTTTACTTTACAATAACCACTACAAGTTCGGTCAAGAATTGCAATTTTACTTCACAACAAGCAGTAAAAATTTTCAGAAAAAACAAAAAAAATTCCAAGTTAAAAAGCTATTCAATTGAGGGACAACACTATGTCTATCAATTTTTTTTTAGTACCTATCGTTTAGTTTCCATTTAACTCGATGAATGCTCGGTGGTCTACTACAAGCTTGATCCCAAGTGTAAAAATAGAAACCAATAATGTAATTTATAATAATCAATCTATTTGTTCAACATCTCTATAAAGTTTTAGGTATGAAACATAAAATATATATAAGAATATTTGTAAAAATTGTATAAAATACCTTAAAAATGGAGGTTTGACTATTAGAATGCTCGAAGGAAAGAGAGTTCTAGTGTAATGAGAACAAAAAATTAAATAGAAAATAGAGAGTAATGAAAACAACAATTACAAGAAATGGAATATAGAATAGTAAATAGGTATATTTGGTAGGGATATTATTGGGATAAAATATTTACTGAACATTCAGACATTTTTTTAATTAAGATAAAATTCAAAAAAGACGACATTTTCTATTTAAATATTTATGTCTTATAATTAGATATAAGTTGGAAAAAATAAACGACCAAAATTAAAAAAAAGTTTAAAACTACAAAAATTTTTATAGTTCAGTTGTTTAACAAACAACCTCTTACTTTGAACACTAATTAAATATAAGAAAATTATTACATGTCTACCCAAAAAATAACAAAATTTTGTATACACTTGATTTTAAAAAATTATCATATATGTAGACATTGTATTTTTGCATGAGCCCGATGATGAGCCTCGTATGGAGGCACTACCTAAAAAATTACGGAAGTTGTGAAAAACGAATGCCGGAATGAAATAAAACCTCAAAAATTAGCACCTCATTGGATTCAGACTCACTAGCCAGCCTCCGACTCGCTCAGTCAGCTGCTGCTTCAAACCACAGCCTCGGCCCATGCAACCCACGTGGACCATGCAGCCCATGCAATCCACACCCAAATCCCCTCATCAACAACTTCAAATTTAATGAGATTTTGTGATCCCATCCTCACCAATTTAATAATATTTTAGCTATCCTCATCACCAAATTCATGAGATTTTATTCCCAAACTAATTTGATGAATATATTCCCCAAAATTCCATGATTTGTTTCCCTATTTGGAGGTCTCTTCAAATCATTATAAAAAATGGACTAAATCATCATCAAAAGGCGAGGCTTGGACGACAACTTGAAACCTTAGGGAGGCTCATTCTTTCTTATTATCACCGAAAAAATAACAAGAAACCAAAAGAAAAAAACAACAAAAAATCACCCAAAACAACCAACAAAACACCAAAAAACTGCAAAAACAACCAAAATAGCAACCAACAAAAATAACCAAAACCGCAAAACAACCAAAACAATGAGAACCAGTAAAAACAACCAAAACGCAAAACAACTAAAAAATCGAGACAAAAAACAACCAAAAAAATCACCCAAAACAACCGAAACAACAGCCAAAAAACAACCAAAAAATCCGAGGAAAAAAAAACCAGCCAACCACCAAAACAGAAAGAAACAGCGTGAAGCAGAAAAACAACAAAGCAATCAGCATGAAACAGAGAAAATAATAAGAGCAGAAACAGCGAGCAGAAACAGTAAAATAGCGAGCACAAACCACGAAATAGTGAGCAGAAACAGCGAACCAGTGATCCTTCCGGCAACGGCCTAACGCACTTCCGATAAAGCAACTTAAAAGGTAAGACCTGAGGGCACCCTTAACATACTTATTTTTATAGTTCTGGAAGCTGCATGCCTGGCTGGACGTGAAATACATCCAGCCGGGTATGCGAAGTCCTACATCAAAAATTGCCAATTTAAAAAGATTTTTGATATCATAATCACCAAATTCATAAGATTTTATTACCAAAATAATTTGATGAATATATTAGTGACGTTTGTGGGCCCATATCTAGCCAGGCTAGAGGTGGATATGAATACTTCGTAACCTTTACGGATGATGCATCGCGTTTTCATTATATGTATCTTATGAGACACAAGTCAGAAACTTTTGAGAAATTCAAAGAGTTTCGACACGAAGTAGAAAAACAGACCGGTAAAAGTATTAAGACATTACGGTCGGACAGTGGTGGTGAATACTTAAGCAATGAGTTTGTTGATTACTTGAAAGAATACGGTATTCTTTCACAGTGGACTCCTCCCGGAACACCGCAATTAAACGGTGTGTCCGAACGGAGAAACCGAACTTTGTTAGACATGGTGAGGTCTATGATGAGTCACACAGAGCTACCTATTTCCTTCTAGGGATATGCATTGAACAGTGCAATACTTATTTTGAATAAGGTTCTGTCAAAGTCTATTCAACAGACTCCATATAAAATATTGACAGGAAAGAAACCGGATTTCTCATTCCTGAAGATTTGGGGTTGCTGGGCATACGTCAAACGTTTGGAATGTGCCAAACTAGAACCCAAATTGGATAAATGCCTATTTGTAGGATATCATAGGGAAACCAAAGGATATTACTTCTATCACCCATAAGAGAACAAAGTATTTGATGCTCTACATGTGGTTTTCCTTGAGAAGGAATTCCTAAATGCAGTGATAAGTGGGAGGAAAGTAGAACTCGATGAAAATTGGAGTGATACTGTTCCTGGTATAGAATCCTCAACGGAACATGAACAGTCTATCAGGGATGAAACTATACCACAATCTTCGAATACACAAGGACCGTGTAGGTCGGAGAGAGTCAGAAAACAACCTGAGAGGTATGGGTTTCTGATCGCACCTCATGTGGATGTTAATCTTATTGAGGAAGACGAGCCGGCTACGTATGAGGAAGCGATACAAGGTATCGACTCCGGTTTATGGCAAGATGCCATGAATTCCGAAATAGATTCCATGTACACCAACCAAGTTTGGACACTGGTTGATGCACCAGAAGGCCTAAAGCCTGTTAGTTGCAAATGGGTCTTCAAGAGGAAGACTGACATGAATGGAAACATACAAACGTACAAAGCTAGACTTGTAGCGTAAGGGTATCATCAACGACATGGTGTCGATTATGATGAAACTTTTTAACCCGTTGCCATGATTAAATCCATTCGCATAATGCTTGCTATTGCTGCATATTTCGATTACGAGATATGGCAGATGGACGTCAAAACTGCTTTCCTTAACGGAAACCTTTTAGAGGATGTTTATATGCAACAGCCTGACGGTTTTGTCGTACCTAGACTTGCAAACAAGGTTTGTAAGTTAAATCGATCCATTTATGGATTGAAGCAAGCATCGCGTTCTTGGAACCAATGTTTTGATGAGATCATAAAAGAATATGATTTCGTTCAAAACGAGAATGATCCATGTGTATATAAGAAGGTTAGTGGGAGTGCACTGACATTCATTGTCCTTTACGTTGACGATGTATTGCTAATTGGCAATGACATTCCCATGTTAACATCAGTGAAAGCTTGGCTTTCATTAAAATTCTTCATGAAGGATCTGGGAGAAGCAGCCTTTATTCTAGGAATAAAGATTTATCGGGATAGATCTAGAAAGCTGATTTGACTCTCCGAGAGCACGTACATTGACAAAGTGTTGAAGAGATTCAACATGGATTAGTCCAAGAGGGGACTGTTGCCAGTGTCACATGGCGTCACTCTATCTAAAGACATGTGTCCCAAAACTCAAGATGAGAGAGACAATATGAGTCGGATACCGTTCGCCTCGGTAGTCGGATCGATCATGTATGCCATGATATGTACGCGACCTGATGTCTCATATGTTTTGAGCATGTGTAGTCGCTATCAGGCCGATCCAGGTGATAGTCACTGGATGGCGGTTAAGAATATCCTAAAGTATCTTAGACGAACTAAGGATGCTTTCTTAATCTATGGAGATTGAGGACTTGAGGTAAGTGGGTATACCGATGCAAGTTTCCAAACCGATAAAGACGATTGTAAGTCACAATCAGGGTACATATTTTGTTTGAAGAACGGAGCAGTAAGCTGGAAATCTTCCAAGCAATAGACTGTTGCCGATTCAACAACAGAAGCGGAGTATATTGATGCAGCTGAAGCAGCAAAAGAGGCAGTTTGGATCCTTAAATTCCTAATTGGATTAGGAGTAGTTCCGTTAGCAGCTGAGCCCGTTCCATTGTATTGTGACAATAACGGGGCAATAGCGCAGACTAAGGAACCGCGCTCTCATCAATGATCCAAGCATGTTCTTCGACGTTTCCATCTGATTCGTGATATCATACATGGTGGCAAATTGAAGATCGAGAAGGTCGCATCAGAGGACAACATTGCAGATCCGCTGAAGAAAGCTATTTCTCAGCAAAAGTTTGAGCGCCATGTACATAGTTCATGTATTAGATGCTTGAGTGACTGGCTATAGGCCAAATGGGAGATTGTTAGACAATTATGACCAATAGCGTCACTATTTGTAAAAGAAATTTTGGTTTTTTGTACAAATTAATTATGTAACAATGAAATTGCATTTTATCATTTTGTAATTTGATTACTTAAATATACAAATGATAAAAGTCCCTATGATTAGTTCTGGATTGATAAGATATGAGACAGTATCAATCCATAAAGGTTTAATCATTAAATATCCTTAGTCGTAGTATTAACGAGACTGGACATCGATAATGCGGAATAGACTAGTATTACACTTGTGCCTGTTATGGAAGCGTAACGGCATAGTTCTCATATATTTAAGTATTGGATACTTATGCAAGTGTGATAGGAGGTTGTGTTTACCGATGGTACGGAAACAGCTTCGCTCTGGATAGATCGCGCAGAATCCTATTGGTAGTATGACTATGTGTCTATGGGAATCCACATCAGGGTAGGTGTATTTGGTCTTAACCTGAGACTTACATCACTAGTACTTGCGATAATCAATACGCTTTGGTTTTGGTCGTCCAGAACTTTAACAGGTTCTGTGTACGCCTCTTCTGGATTTATTGAGAATCGTAGTGTATTGGGTGTGATGTCAATATGGAAGTATCACTTCAGTCATATGGAGATGATGATCACGAATGGATACATATATAGCACTCTAAATGGTTGCAACCATCGGGATAATATGACAAGGTCATGATTATCCAATTTAAAGAGACTAATTGCTTGTAATCTGATATATGCTTCTTACGGGGCAGACACTATTCCAGCCCCAGGCCTTGCATGTGACATCCGATACTGGATCGCTATACAAAATACTACGTATACTACGCATAATATAGATTACATATTTCATTAAGAATATTTCTGGAGAATTAGGTAGGCACGGTGCTTTGCTAGAAGCCAACCATGTCTCGTAAATCAGTAAAAATGTAGTACGAGGTACGTACGTGTTCGGATCGTACGACGACCAGATTTACTGCCAACAAATCCAGGGCTCTCTTGGGTCACTTCCCGAAGATTCACCAATGAAGTATGATTCGAGCTTAATTAATCTGGGATTAATTACGGAGAGATTTTATCTAGGATAAAATACTATTTGAAGAGAGAGAAAGATTAATTTGGAATTAATCGATAAAATAATATATTTGATATATTAAACGAAATTAGATTTCGACGCGGAATTAAAATTAGATTTTAATTCGGGCAAACGAGTTAATTTAGAATTAATTCGTTAGCGACGTGAATAGTAATTTTGCCAGAAATAATTATTTAATTACGTCGCGATGAAAGTTCATTAATTCGGAATTAGCGAACCCGAGCCCGGGAGTGTTTGCGGGCCCACTCGGATTTTGATTCGAGTGGGGCCCACATGTCACATCACTTATCACTTTAAGTTGCTTTTAGTTGATGAGTTTTGGTGAAATAAGTGAAGACTTGTTACACACTCCAACTTGATGGCATGGTTGACATATACCAACTTTGGTATATCATTATTTTAATTTTTGAAATTGAAATACAAGTCAACAAAATTCATTCCCTCTCTCTCACACCCATTCAAGGTTTTTGGAAGCAAAAACACTCTACATTTTCTTTCATCTTGGCCGAACAAGAAGGAAGAGAATAAGAAGATTTGTAGCAAATTTTCTAAGGGCTCGCACTCTAAAGAATTAATACAAGGTGATAGGGAAACCAACCTTGGAGCTTGGAATCACAAAGACGAAGCTTGGAGCTTGGATATTCACCTTGGCCGAAAATCAACAAAGGATCTTAGAGTTCACTTTCTTCTCAACACATCTCAAATCTGTTCAATGTAAGTGTGTTTCCGCCTCACTTCATTTTTTATTCATTATTTTAATTGTTCAAATATGATCTTGGGACTATATTAGAAACCAACAATGGTATCATTGAGCCTAGTTTGAGCATGAAAATGATTAGGGTAAAATTTGGGTAAATTAGATTTCAGCATGATTTAACCAAATTTTTTGTTTGAGCATGCTTGTATATGGATAACTTGGAGTTATTTATGATCAATTTCATGAAAAATTAATTGGATCAATTTTTGCCCAAAAAGTTGGCTTTGCCGAATGCTTGTTGCCCTTAATAGTCATGGTATTTTTTGTTCTTTTGATCATTGGATGAGTATGAACACTTAGAAATGTTAATTTGTAATTCAATCGGATTGAAAACGAAATCGGACAAAAATACCCACCAATGCCGTGAGCTATATAGCATGTAATGAGATTATTTTTTGAATCAATTATGTTGGACATGTGTTGATAATGAAAAGCATGATTAATGGATTAGATTAGTATTTTGGAAATTTTAATTTAAAAGATTAATCATGGCTAAACACTTTGGTTTATTAAATTATGAATTTTGGAAAATTGGAATTTAATAAATTGGGCTTGATTTTGAATTGGGCTTATAATTGTTGTAATTGGGCATAATGGGCTTGGTTGGGCCAAGTTGGTTTAGGCCAATTGGATTGGATCCAAATTGGGCCTTAATCATTCCATTAAGTCCAAATATAACAAATGGGCTTTAAAAGTTTAATTGGGCCTAATGGGCCGAAATTGGTTTCTTGGCAAATAAGGGTGATTCCTTAATTGGGCTTTGGTATTTGGGTTTGACCCATATTGACCAAAGTCCATGCCTTGTGAAATCAATTGAAAGCCCATTGGACTTTAATTAACAATATTGGATGTTAATTGGGCTTTGAGACCCATTTAGATTAGAGTTGGAATCTAAGTCGTTAAAGCGCATTAAAAAGTGTAGATATTTAATTTGGAATTAAATAAAAGAATTAGTATTGAATACGAATTAAATTAGATTTAAATTGTAGTTCGATATAATTCAAGAATTCATACTTCGAGTACTTATTCACAAACGAGTTTGACTCGCGCAAAATCAAATCGTTGTTTGAAAATTTGATGATCACTTAATTCAAAGATTAATTAAGTGGATTAGATTGATTGAATAACATGCTATGAATGAATACATGGATGTGTTGAATGAATAACGTATATCAGATGGTTATTAGAAGGGAAATGGCAATTTTGGAAATTGTTGTAAATTTATAATTTATTAAATTGGACATGCGTGTCCAGCCTTATCTCTCTTGATTCTTTGTATTAGCTTCTCACCTAATTCCCCTCAATGTTAATGAGGTTTCTCTTATTGTATTATATAATTGGGTAGAAGTAGAATAGTGCTAGCCGGGGAGAGGAAAATGAGTGAATCGTTCTAGGAATAATCTGTTAAATATCCATCCGCATATCGTTATTAATTTACTTTCGCGCCTTATTATGCTTTTAGAATGCATGCTTAAGGGTGTAAGATGAGACCTAACAAAGATAATAAATTGGTTGCCAATTTACGCGAAAAACCCTCAAAACATATTAAGCGTTTTCCTACCATTGAGTGATTCTTACTCAAGATCCAAGATTGGCACTGGCTTGTTGGCCAAAGTCAAGGCCTTTGTCCATCGCGGATGTGTTTGAATCATGAAGGCTTTGTTCTATATCGGTGTCTTGTCCAAGTTGTGATTTGTTGGCCAAAGTCAAGATCACTTCTTGTCCATTGACATCGATTACGAAGCTTTCCAAAGTAAATGGGTTCCGCTTAACTAGAATCATTAAGCTTGTTGTGCCAAAGCCAAGTCTTAGTTGATTCAGAGGAAAAAGGTTAGGAAAATATATTGGATATATTGGCATATATATTGTATATATGTTTCGGACTTGGAGGTCCACCTACCGGATCTAGGAATTGGATGAGATCCAATTGTATATATGTTGCAAATGGGTATTCAAGAGGAAGACTGACATGGATGGCAACATATAAACGTACAAAGCTAGGCTTGTAGCGAAAGGTTTTTTGTACCTTTCGCTAGCGTCACTATTTGTAAAAGACATTGTGATTTTTTGTACAAATTAATTATTTAACAATGAAATTGCATTTGATCATTTTGTAATTTGATTACTTAAATATATAAATGATAAAAGTCCCTATGATTAGTTCTGAATTGATAAGATATGAGACAATATCAATCCATAAAGGTTTAATCATTAAATATCCCTAGTCGTAGTATTATCGAGACAGGACATCGATAATGTGGAATAGACTAGTATTACACTTGTGCGTGTTATGGAAGCGTAACGACATAGTTCTCATATATTTAAGTATTGGATACTTATACAAGTGTGATAGGAGGTTGTGTTTACAGATGGTACGGAAACAGCTTCGCTCTGGATAGACCCCGCGGAATCCTATTGGTAGTATGACTATGTGTCTATGGGAATCCGCATCAGGGTAGGTGTATTTGGTCTTAACCTGAGACTTACATCGCTAGTACTTGCGACAATCAATACGCTTTGGTTTTGGTCGTCCAGGATTTTAACAGGTTCTGTGTACGCCTCTTCTGGATTTTTTGAGAATCGTAGTGTATTGGGTGTGATGTCAAGATGGAAGTATCACTTCAGTCATATAGAGATGATGATCACACATGGATACATAATTAGTACTCTAAATGGTTGCAACCATCGGGATAATATGACAAGGTCATGATTATCTGATTTAAAGAGACTAGTTGCTTGTAATCCGATATATGCTTCGTACGGGGCAGACACTATTCCAGTCCTAGGCCTTGCATGTGACATCCGATACTGGATCGCTATACATAATATTACGTATACTACGCATAATATAGATTACATATTCCATTAAGAATATTTCTGGAGAATTGGGTAGGCACGGTGCTTTGCTAGAGGCCAACCATGTCTCGTAAATCGGTAAAAACGTAGTACGAGGTACGTACATGTTCGGATAGTCCGATGACCGGATTTACTGCCAACATATCCAGGGATCTCTTGGGTCGCTTCCCAAAGATTCACCGATGACGTATGATTCGAGCATAATTAATCTGGGATTAATTACGGAGAAATTTTATCTAGGATAAAATACTATTTGAAGAGAGAGAAAGATTAATTTGGAATTAATCGATAAAATAATATATTCGATATATTAAACAGAATTAGATTTCGACGCGGAATTAAAATTAGATTTTAATTCGGGCAAACGAGTTAATTTAGAATTAATTCGTTAGCGACATGAATAGTAATTTTGCTAGGTATAATTATTTAATTAAATTCGATTTAATTACGTCGCGACAAAAGTTCATTAATTCATAATTAGCGAACCCGATCCCGGGAGTGTTTGCGGGCCCACTCGGATATCGAATCAAGTGGGGCCCAGATGTCACATCACATTTCACATCACTTGTAACTTTAAGTTGCTTTTAGTTGATGGTTTTGGTGAAGTAAGTGAAGACTTGTTACACACTCCAACTTGATGGCATGGTTGACATATACCAACTTTGGTATATCATTATTTTAATTTTTGAAATTGAAATACAAGTCAACAAAATTCATTCCCTCTCTCACACACCCATTCACGGTTTTTGGAAGCAAAAACACTCTCCATTTTCTTTCATCTTGGCCGAACAAGGAGGAAGAGAATAAGAAGATTTGTAGCAAATTTTCTAAGGGCTAGCACTCTAAAGAATCAATACAAGGTGATAGGGAAACCATCCTTGGAGCTTGGAATCACAAAGACAAAGCTTGGAGCTTGGATATTCACCTTGGCCGAAAATCAACAAAGGATCTTGGAGTTCTGTTTCTTCTCAACACATCTCAAATCCGTTCAATGTAAGTGTGTTTCCACCTCACTTCATTTTGTATTCATTCTTTTAATTGTTCAAATATGATATTGGACTATATTAGAAACCAACAATGGTATCATTGAGCCTAGTTTGAGCATGAAAATGATTAGGGTAAAATTTGGGTAATTGGGTTTGAGCATGATTTAACCAAATTGTTTGTTTGAGCATGCTTGTATAAGGATAACTTGTAGTTATTTATGATCAATTTCATGAAAAATTAATTGGATCAATTTTTGCCCAAAAAGTTGGCTTGGCCGAATGCTTGTTGCCCTTAATAGTCATGGTATTTTTTGTTCTTTTGATCATTGGATAAGTATGAACACTTGGGAAATGTTGATTTGTAATTCAATCGGATTGAAAACGAAATCGGACAAAAATACCACCAATGCCGTGAGCTATATAGCATGTAAAGAGATGATTTTTTGAATCAATTATGTTGGACATGTGTTGATAATGAAAAGCATGATTATTGGATTAGATTAGTATTTTGGAAATGTTAATTTAAAAGATTAATCATGGCTAAACACTTTGGTTTATTAAATTATGAATTTTGGAATATTTTAATTTAATAAATTGGGCTTGATTTTGAATTGGGCTTATAATTGTAGTATTTGGGCATAATGGGCTTGGTTGGGCCAAGTTGGTTTAGGCCAATTGGATTGGATCCAAATTGGGCCTAAATCATTCCATTAAGTCCAAATATAACAAATGGGCTTTAAAAGTTTAATTGGGCCTAATGTGCCGAAATTGGTTTCTTGGCAAATAATGGTGATAACTTAATTGGGCTTTGGTATTTGGGTTTGACCCATATTGACCAAAGTCCATGCCTTGTGAAATCAATTGAAAGCCCATTGGACTTTAATTAAACAAATTTGGATGTTAATTGGGCTTTGAGACCCGTTTAGAATAGATTTGGAATCTAAGTCGTTAAAGCGCATTAAAAAGTGTAAATATTTAATTTGGAATTAAATAAAAGAATTAGTATTGAATATGAATTAAATTAGATTTAAATTGTAGTTCGATATAATTCAAGAATTCATACTACGAGTACTTATTCACAAACGAGTTTGACTTGTGCAAAATCAAATCGTTGTTTGAACATTGGATGATCACATAATTCAAAGATTAATTATTTGGATTAGATTGATTGAATAACATGCTATGAATGGATACATGGATGTGTTGAATGAATAACGTATATCGGATGGATATTAGAAGGGAAATGACAATTTTGGAAATTATTGTAAATTTAGAATTTATTAAATTAGACCTGCGTGTCAAGCCTTATCTCTCTTGATTCTTTGTTATCTCTTCTCACCTAATTCCCCTCAATGTTAATGAGGTTTCTTTTATTGTATTATGTAATTGGGTAGAAGTAGAATAGTGCTAGCCGGGGAGAGGAAAATGAGTGATTCGTTCTAGGAACAATCTGTTAAATATCCATCCGCATATCGTTATTAATTTACTTTCGCGCCTTATTATGCTTTTAGAATGCATGCTTAAGGGTGTATGATGAGACCTAACAAAGATAATAAATTGGTTACCAATTTACGCGAAAAACCCTCAAAACATATTAAGCGTTTTCCTTCCATTGAGTGATTCTTACTCAAGATCCAAGATTGGCACTGGCTTGTTGGCCAAAGTCAAGGCCTTTGTCCATCGCGGATGTGTTTGAATCATGAAGGCTTTGTTCCATATCAGTGTCTTGTCCAAGTTGTGATTTGTTGGCCAAAGTCAAGATCACTTCTTGTCCATCGACATCGATTACGAAGCTTTCCAAAGTCAATGGGTTCCGCTTAACTGTAATCATTAAGCTTGTTGTGCCAAAGCCAAGGCTTAGTTGATTCAGAGGAAAAAGGTTAGGAAAATATATTGGATATATTGGCATATATATTGTATATATGTTTCATACATGGAGGTCCACCTACCGGATCTAGGAATTGGATGAGATCCAATTGATCTTAGAAATCTACCAAGATGTATGCTTGCAGTGCGGGAAGCGGGGTCACTGGAAGCGTGACTGCCGCGAGTACAACACACACATGAAGGAGATTAAGCGGGCAAGGCACTGGCTACATGTATGTTTGTTATAGAAATAAACATGTCTACTTCTATTTTTAAAAATTGGATTTTTGATTCTGGTTGTGGTACTCACATATGTACTGATGTGCAGGATCTGCGGATTAGATTAGCAGGAGACTGGCCTCATGAGAGATTGACCTCCGTGTTGGAAATAGGACGCGAGTTGCCGTTTTGGCCGTGGGCACTTATGTTTTGGAACTGCCCTCGGAGCATGTACTTGAACTTATAAACTGTTATTTTGTACCTAGTTTGACTATGAATATAATTTATGTATCTATGTTAACCCAATGTGGGTATACTTTTGTATTTAGAAACACCGGGTGTTTTATGTATAAAAATGATATAGAAATTTGCACAGCTGATGCAAATAATGGTCTTTATATTTTGAATATAAATCAATCTCAAACATATAATGTAACAAACAAAAGGCTTAAAGTAAGTAACAAAGATGAAACTTATATGTGGCATTGTCGTCCGGGACACATAAACAAGACAGGTATATCCACGCTTTCGAAGAGTGGGTACTTGGACGGATTTGATCCAAATTCATATGATGTCTGCGAATCTTGTTTATTAGGCAAGATGCCTAAATCACCTTTTAGCGATAAATGTGTACGCGCCACCGACTGTTATTCCTCATTCATAGTGACGTTTGTGGGCCCATATCTAGCCAGGCTTGAGGTGGATATGAATACTTCGTAACCTTTACGGATGATGCATCGCTTTTTGGTTATGTGTATCTTATGAGACACAAGTCGGAAACTTTTGAGAAATTCAAAGAGTTTCGACACGAAGTAGAAAAACAGACCGGTAAAAGTATTAAGACATTACGGTCGGACAGTGGTGGCGAATTCTTAAGCAATGAGTTTCTTGATTACTAGAAAAAATATGGTATTCTTTCACAGTAGACTCCTCCCAGAACACCGCAATTAAACGGTGTGTCCGAACGGAGAAACCGAACTTTGTTAGACATGGTGAGGTCTATGATGAGTCGCACGAAGCTACCTATTTTCGTCTGGGGATATGCATTGAACAGTGCAATACTTATTTTGAATAAGGTTCCGTCAAAGTCTGTTCAACAGACTCTATATAAAATATGGACAGGAAAACAAACCAGGTTTCTCATTCCTGAAGATTTGGGGTTGCTGGGCATACGTCAAACATTTGGAAGGTACCAAACTAGAACCCAAATTAGATAAATGCCTATTTGTAGGATATCCTAGGGAAACCAAAGGATATTACTTCTATCACCCATAAGAGAACAAAGTATTTGTTGCTCTACATGTAGTTTTCCTTGAGAAGGAATTCCTAAATGCAGTGATGAGTGGGAGGAAAGTATAACTCGATGAAAATCGGAGTGATACTGTTCCTAGCATAGAATCCTCAATGGAACATGAACAGTCTATCAGGGATGAAACTATACCAAAATCTTCGAATACACAAGGACCGTGTAGGTCGGAGAGAGTTAGAAAACAACCTGAGAGGTATGGGTTTCTGATCTCACCTAATGTGGATATTAATCTTATTGAGGAAGACGAGCCGACTACATATGAGGAAGCGATACAAGGTATCGACTCCGGTTTATGGAAAGATGCCATGAATTCCGAAATGGATTTCATGTACACCAACCAAGTTTGGACACTGGTTGATGCACCAGAAGGCCTAAAGCCTATTGGTTGCAAATGGGTCTTCAGGAGGAAGACTGACATGGATGGCAACATACAAACGTACAAAGCTAGGCTTGTAGCGAAAGGCTATCGTCAACGACATGGTGTCGATTACGATGAAACTGTTTCACCCATTGCCATGATTAAATCCATTTGCATAATGTTTGCTATTGCTGCATATTTCGATTAGGAGATATGGCAGATGGACGTCAAAACTGCTTTCCTTAACGGAAACCTTTTGGAGGTTGTTTATATGCAACAGCCTGACGGTTTTGTCGTACCTAGACTTGCGAACAAGGTTTGTAAGTTAAATCGATCCATTTATTGATTGAAGCAAGCATTGCGGTATTGGAACCAACGTTTTGATGAGATCATAAAAGAATATGATTTCGTTCAAAACGAGGATGATCCATGTGTATATAAGAAGGTTAGTGGGAGCGCACTGACATTCATTGTCCTTTACGTTGAAGATGTATTGCTAATTGGCAATGACATTCCCATGTTAACATCGGTGAAAGCTTGGCTTTCATTAAAATTCTCCATGAAGGATCTGGGAGAAGTAGCCTTTATTCTAGGAATAAAGATCTACCGGGATAGATCTAGAAAGCTGATTGGACTCTCCCAGAGCACGTACATTGACAAAGTGTTGAAGATATTCAACATGGATCAGTCTAAGAGGGGACAGTTGCCAGTGTCACATGGTGTCACTCTATCTATGGACATGTGTCCTAAAACTCAATATGAGAGAGACAACATGAGTCGGATACCGTTCGCCTTGGCAGTCGGATCCATCATGTATGCCATGATATGTACGAGACCTGATGTCTCATATACTTTGAGCATATGTAGTCGCTATCAGGCCGATCCATGTGATAGTCACCTGATGGCGGTTAAGAATAACCTAAAGTATCTTAGACGAACTAAGGATGCTTTCTTAATCTATGGAGATGGAGGACTTGAGGTAACTGGGTATACCGATGCAAGTTTCCAAACCGATAAAGACGACTGTAAGTCGTAATCATGGTACATATTTTGTTTGAATAACGTAGCAGTAAGCTGGAAATCTTCCAAGAAAGAGACTGTTTCCGATTCAACAACAGAAGCGTAGTATATTGCTGCAGCTGAAGCAGCAAAAGAGGCAGTTTGGATCCGTAAATTCCTAATTGGATTAGGAGTAGTTCAGTTAGTAGCTGAGCCCGTTCCATTGTATTGTGACAATAACGGGGCTATAGCGCAGGCCATGGAACCGTGGTCTCATCAACGATCCAAGCATGTTCTTCGACGTTTCCATTTTATTCGTGAGATCATACATCGTGGCGAATTGAAGATCGAGAAGGTCGCATCAGAGGAAAACATTACAGATCCGCTGACGAAAGCTATTCTTCAGCAAAAGTTTGAGCGACATGTACATAGTTCAGGTATTAGATGCTTGAGTGACTGGCTATAGGCCAAGTGGGATATTGTTAGACAATTATGACCCATAGCGTCACTATTTGTAAAAGACATTGTGGTTTTTTGTACAAATTAATTATGTAAAAATGAAATTAAATTTTATCATTTTGTAATTTGATTACTTTAATATATAAATGATAAAAGTCCATATGATTAGTTCTGGATTGATAAGAGACATTATCAATCCATAAAGGTTTAATCATTAAATATCCATAGTCGTAGTATTATCGATACTGGACATCAAGAATGCGGAATAGACTAGTATTACACTTGTGCGTGTTATAGAAGCGTAACGGTATAGTTCTCATATATTTAAGTATTGGATACTTATGCAAGTGTGATAGGAGGTTGTGTTTACTGATGGTACGGAAACAGCTTCGTTCTGCATAGATCGCGCAGAATCCTATTGGTAGTATGACTATGTGTCTATGGGAATCCACATCAGGGTAGGTGTATTTGGTCTTAACCTGAGACTTACATCGCTAGTACTTGCGAAAATCAATACGCTTTGGTTTTGGTCGTCCAGGACTTTAACAGGTTCTGTGTATGCCTCTTCGGATTTATTGAGAATCGTAGTGTATTGGGTGTGATGTCAAGATGGAAGTATCACTTCAGTCATATGGAGATGATGATCACGCAAGGATACATAATTAGTACTCTAAATTGTTGCAACCATTGGGATAATATGACAAGGTCATGATTATCCGATTTAAAGAGACTAGTTATTTGTAATCCGATATATGCTTCGTACGGGGCAGACACTATTCCAGCCCAGGCCTTGCATGTGACATCCGATACTGGATCGCTATACACAATACAACGTATACTACGCCTAATATAGATTACATATTCCATTAAGAATATTTCTGGAGAATTGGGTAGGCACGGTGCTTTGCTAGAAGCCAACCATGTCTCGTAAATCGGTAAAAACGTAGTACGAGGTACGTACGTGTTCGGATAGTCCGAAGACCGAATTTACTGCCAACATATCCAGGGATCTCTTGGGTCGCTTCCCGAAGATTCACCGATGACGTATGATTCGAGCATAATTAATCTGGGATTAATTACGGAGAGATTTTATCTAGGATAAAATACTATTTGAAGAGAGAGAAAGATTAATTTGGAATTAATCGATGAAATAATATATTCGATATATTAAACGAAATTAGATTTCGACGCGGAATTAAAATTAGATTTTAATTCGGGCAAACGAGTTAATTTAGAATTAATTCGTTAGCGACGTGAATAGTAATTTTGCTAGGCATAATTATTTAATTAAATTCGATTTAATTATGTCGCGACGAAAGTTTATTAATTCGGAATTAGCGATCCCGAGCCCGGGAGTGTTTGCGGGCCCACTCGGATTTCGAATCAAGTGGGGCCCATATGTCACATCACATGTCACATCACTTGTAACTTTAAGTTGCTTTTAGTTGATGGTTTTGGTGAAGTAAGTGAAGACTTGTTACACACTCCAACTTGATGGCATGGTTGACATATACCAACTTTGGTATATCATTATTTTAATTTTTGAAATTGAAATACAAGTCAACAAAATTCATTCCCTCTCTCTCACACCCATTCACGGTTTTTGGAAGCAAAAACACTCTCCATTTTATTTCATCTTGGCCGAACAAGGAGGAAGAGAATAAGAAGATTTGTAGTAAATTTTCTAAGGGCTAGCACTCTAAAGAATCAATACAAGGTGATAGGGAAACCAACCTTGGAGCTTGGAATCACATAGACAAAGCTTGGAACTTGGATATTCACCTTGGCCGAAAATCAACAAAGGATCTTGGAGTTCACTTTCTTCTCAACACATCTCAAATCCGTTCAATGTAAGTGTGTTTCCACCTCACTTCATTTTATATTCATTCTTTTCATTGTTCAAATATGATATTGGGACTATATTAGAAACCAACACAAATATATGAGAACTATGTCGTTATGCTCCCATAACACGCACAAGTGAAATACTATTTTATTCCGTATTATCGACGTCCAATCTCGATAATACTCCGACTATGGATGTTTTAATGATTAAACCTTTGTGGATTGATACTATCTCATATCTTTTCAATCCGGAACTAATCATATGGACTTTTATCATTTATATATCCCGGTAATCCAATTACAAATGATAAAAGAGCAATTTCCTTTGTCACATAGTTAATTTGTACAACAACACCATGTTCTGTACAAATAGTGATGATATTGTCATAATTGTCCAACAATCTCCCACTTGGCCTATAGCCAATCACTCAAGTGTCCTACACCTGAACTATGTACGGTTCGCTCAAACTTCTGCTGAGAAACTGATTTTCGTCAGCGGATTTGTAAGGCTATCATCTGATGCGATTTATTCGATCATCACATCGCCACGATGTATGATCCGAACGAATCAGATGAATAGTTGAAGTATATACTTGGATCGTTGATGAGATCATTAATTCTTTAGCCTGTGCAGTAGCCTAGCTCAGCTGCTAACAGAACTATACCTAATCTAATTAGGATTATTAAGATCATAAGTGCTTCTATCGCTGCCTCAACTGCAGCAATATTCCACTTTTGTTGTTTATTCGGCAACAATATCTTGCTTGGAAGATTTCCAGCTCAATGTTCTGTTATTCAAACTATATAGTACTCTTATTACGACTTACAGTCATTTTTATCGGTTAGGAAAATTGCAGCAGTGAACCCAGTCACTTCAAGTTCTCCTTCTCCATAGCTTAAGAAAGCATCCTCAGTTCTTCTAAGATACATAAGGATGTTCTTAACATCAATCAAGTGACTATCACTTGGATTGGCCTGATTGTGACTCCATATGCTCAAAGCATATGAGACACCAGGTCGTGTACATTTATTTCAATGCACGAGTTCTCGGAGAGTGCCAACAACTTTTAGATCTATCGCAATAGATCTTTATTCCTAGAATAAAGGTTGTTTCTCCTAAGAATTCTATGAAGAATTTTCATGAAAGCCAAGCTTTCACCGATTGTATTATGGGAATGTCATTTCCAAGAAATGATATATCATCATTATTTAGGACAATCACTGTCAGTGCGCTCCCACTAACCTCCTTATATACACAAGAATCATTTTCGTTTTGAATTAAATCATACACCATTATGATTATATCAAAACGATAATTCCAAGAACGCAATGCTTGCTTCAATCCATCAATGGATCGATTTAACTTGCAAACCTTGTTTGCTCGTTTTGGTGCGACCAAATTGTCAGGATGTTATAAACATCCTCCAAAAGGTTTTCGATTAAGGAACACGATTTTGACGTTCAACTGCCATATTTCATAAATGAAACATGCAGCATTAGCAAGCATTATCCAAATGGATTTAACCATGGCAACAATTAAAAGGTTTCGTCGTAATCGACACAATATTGATAACGATACCTTTTCACTACAAGCCTAGCTTTGTACGTTGGTATATTGCCATCCATGTATGTCTTCCTTGAAGACTCATATAGTACTAATAGGCACAATGCCTTCTGGTACAACAACCAGTGTCCAAACTTGGTTCGTATACATGGAATCCATTTCGGACATCATGACACTTTGTCATGAACGGAGTCGATACCTTGTATCACTTCCTCATACATAGTCAGTTTGTATTCCTCAATAAGATTGACATCTTCATGAGGTGAGATCAGAAACCTATACCTCCCAGGTTGTTTTCTGACTCTCTCTGACTTACGCGGTTCTTGTGTATTTGAAGATTATGGTACAGTTTCATCCCTGATAAACTGTTTGTGTTCCATTAAGGAATCGGTGCTTGGAACAATATTACTCCGATTTTCATCGAGTTTTACTTTCCTCCCACTTACCACTGCATATAGGTATTCCTCTTAGGAAAACCGCATGGAGAGCAACAATTACATTGTTCTCTAGTGAGATGTATAAGTACTATACTTTGGTTTCCTAGGATAACCTACAAATTAGGCACTTATCCGATTTGGGTTCTAGTTTGGTATTATCCAAACATATGCCTAGCATTCCCAAATCTTCAGGAATGAGAAAACCTGGTTTCTTTTCTGTTCATATCTAATATGAAGTCTGTCAAACAGAATTTTCATGGAACTTTATTCAAAATAAGTTTTGCACTTTTTAATGCGTATCCCTAGAAGGAAAATGGTAGCTGAGAGCGACTAATGATTAACCTTACTATGTCCAACAAGGTTCGGTTTCTCAGTTCGGACACACCGTCATATTGAGGTGTTCCGTGAAGAGTCCACATTGAAAGAATACTATACTTTTTCATGTAATTGAGAAACTTATTGCTTAAGTATTTTCCACCATGGTCTAACCATGACGGTTTAATACTTTAGCCGATCTGTCTGTCTACTTCGTGTCGAAACTCTTTGAATTTATCAAAAGTTTCCGATTCGTGTTTCACAAGAAACACATAACCATAACGCGATGCCATATTCGTAAAGGTTACGAAGTGTTCATATTCACCTCTAGTCTAGCTAGATATGGGCCCACTTACGTCACTATGAACGAGGGCTAACAAATCGATGGCACTTGCACTTTTACCAAGTAAAATGTGTTTTAGGCATTTTCCCCAATGAACTAGATTCGTAGACATCATTTGAATAGGATCAAATCCATCATAGTATCCAATTTTCAAAAGTGTGGATATACGAGTCTTGTTTAATTTGTCCCAGACAACAATGCCACAAATAGTCTTATCTGATCAAATCAGTTTGAGCTATTTGTTTGTCATGTCATACGTTTGAGATTTATATTCAAAATATAAATACTGTTATTCACATCTAATGTGCTTATCTCAATATCATCTTTATAAAATGAAACACTTTAGTGTTCTAGAATATTAAGGTATTCCCGCAACGAGTTATACTCTGATATAGAGATAATATTTATAGTCAAACTAGGTACATTATAACAGTTTCCTAATTTAAGTACATACCCGAATTATAGTTCCTAAACTTAAATATTACGATTAAAACAACGACTCTCGTCCTGTTTCCGACTCGTAGGTAAATCTCATATGAAGCCAGTATCCTGCTGATCAGCAGATTCTGCACATCGGTACATATATATGTACCACATCTAGTTATCAAAATCCAATTTTGAAACTAATAGTGAACATGTTTATGACAAAAACATATTTGAAGTTAGAGCCTTGCCCCACCTTTACTTCCTTCATGTCTAACTTGTCCATACGGCAGTCACGCATCCAGTGACCCCGTTTGCCACAGTTTAGGCAGACATCTTGGGATATGTCCTTTGTCTTTCTAAAAGACTATGATGATTTTACCTTTACCCATTTTAGAAGCTATGGCTCTGGCTCCTAGAGCATAGCCATCAACTCTCCAAGAGTTTACTCTTGGTTCATAATGAACCTGCCCCAGCTTTTGGGTAGAGACTATAAGATCAAATCTTTGGTAGTCTAGGCCACGTAGGTAATGCCTAGCTAACCTAACTGATCGATGTCAGCAATCATCTGCGATACCTAGTGCTCAACAGATGTACCCTCTGACATACACGAGCTAAAGAGCTTATTTTGCAATTTGTACTTCTAAAATTTAAGAATAAATCTATGAAGATCGTTAATTTCATCATCATGGTACAATGATCTAATCCTTAATTTTGACAACGGAATTAAAGTGTCATTGCATCAAGTATAAATGATTGAGCACTAAAGTTATCATCACTTGAATCTTCCAAAGATCATTTTCTACTATTTGCTCAACTCCGGGCTTAGGCCCAAGAGGTTTCTCTATCAAATAAAGTAACTTCTTAGTTCCCAGGACTATCATGAGGTTCTATTCCCAATTTGAAAATTAAAGCCGTTTAATGACACTTTTACCCAGGTTTATGTTTTAAACGCTAATCTTTTATTTATCTTGATTCCAATAGTCCAACTATTGAATCAACGATTTCAGATACTATTGAATATAATGATTAATATAGTCTAACTATATAATCAACTATAATTTTATTAGTTTAAATTCAAATATATTGATTACTATAATCCAATTATATAATCAACTATGAAATGAAGTAGTTTGAATACAATCCAACTGTTTAATTTTAAAACAATAATTAAATATTAGTCCAACTAATATATTTAAATTAATGACGAAAAATTGAAATGACCGCGTATTGGCAAGTATCTAAACGAAATTGCAAATTTAATACTTGTCTCCCACTATTTTTCTGTGAGCCTCTAACCCTCTGTTGAGTACTCGGGAAACCTTTTTTCCTAGTGGGCTAGGATCCCATTAAATAACACACAACCTTGACTTTGGCCAACAAGCTGTATGATATCTAACTAGGTAGATCTCTAAGATCAATTGGATCCCATCCAATTCCTAGATCCAGTAGGTGGACATCCAAGTCCGAAACATATATATAATATATGCCAATATATCCAATATATTTTCCTAACCTTTTTTCCTCTGAATCAACTAAGCCTTGGCTTTGGCACAACAAACTTAATGATTCCAGCTAAGCGGGACCCATTGACCTTGGAAAGCTTTGTAATCGATGTCGATGGACAAGAAGTGATCTTGACTTTGGCCAAAAAATCACAACTTGGACAAGACATGCGATATGGAACAAAGCCTTCATGATTCAAACACATCCGCGATGGACAAAGGTCTTGACTTTGGCCAACAAACCAGTGCCAATCTTGGATCTTGAGAATGAATCATTCAATAGAAGGAAAAACGCTTAATATATGTTGAGGGTTTTTCGCGTAATTGGCAACCAATTAATTATCAATGATTAGGTCTTATCATACACCCTTAAACATGCATTCTAAAAGCATAATAAGGCGCGATAAATAAATTAATAATGATATGTGGATGAATATTTAAAACAACTTGTTCCTAGAACAAATCTCTCCATTTCCTCTCTCCCGCTAGCACAAATCTTACTTCTACCCAATTACATAACACTTCTATAGAAACCTCATTTACATTGAGGGGAATAGGTAAGAAGGGAAATACAAAGAGTCAAGAGGTAATAGGCTGGACACGCAGGTCCAATTAAATAAATTCTAAATTTATTACAACAATTTCCAAAATTACCATCGCCCATCTAATATCCATCCGATATACATTATTCATACATCACATCCATGTATTCACACAAAGCATGTCATCAATCAATCTAATCCAATTAATTAATCTGAAATTAATGACCATCCAATTTTCAAACAACGATTTGATTTGTGCGAGTCAAACTCGTTTTAAGAAAAAGTACTCAAAGTACGAATTCTTGAATTATATCAAACTACAATATTAAATCCAATTTAATTTGTATTCAATACTAATTCTTTATTTAATTCTAAATTAAATAATTACACTTTATTAATGAGCATTTGCGACTTAGATTCTAAATCTAATCTTTACGGGTCTCAAAGCCCAATCAACATCCAATGTTTAATTTAATTAAAGTCCAATGGGCTTTCAATTAATTTATAAGGCATGAGCTTTGGCAACCAAAGCCCAATAAGGAATCACCATTTGCCAAAAATCAATTTAGGCCCATTATGCCCAATTAAAATTTTAAATGTCCATTATATTATATTTGGACTTTATGGAAATGGTTGTAGGCCCAATTGGATCCAACCATTTAACCTAAACCAAACTTGGCCCAACCAAGCCCATTAAGCCCAAATACAACTTTTCAAGCCCATTCCAATTTAGCCCAACTAATTAATTACAAAATTCCAATTTCACATTTAATTAACTAAAGTGCATTAGCCATAATTAATTATTCAAATCAATATTTCCAAAATACCAATTTACATAATTAATCATGCTTTCTAGTTATCAATTCATGTCCAACATAAATGAAGCAAAATCAATCCTATTACATGCTTTAAGCTCACGGCAATTTAGGGTTTTTCAAAATCGATTTCGATTTCAATCCAATTAAATCTCAATCAATTTATCCCAAGTCTTCCAACTCATCCAATGATCAAAAAACAAAATTACCATGACATTTAGGGCATCAACACCATTCGGCCAAGCCAAAGATTTTGGGGAAAAATTATCCAATTCAATTTTCATCAAATTGAATATGCATAACTAGTTATCATTGTTCAAGCATATTCAAACAATCAATTTCATCAAATCATGCTCAAATCAATTTTACCCAAATTTTACCCTAAATCAATTTCATGCTTAATCAGGCTCTTGATACCATTGTTGGGTTTTCTAAGTCATCCCAAGATCAATTTGTTGGTTTATATTAAGGTCCCAAGATCAATAATAAGCATGAATCAAGTGCGAAACCCATCGAAGAAGTTACGGAATACTCATATCGATCGGTTGAGCGACGCGGCAAGCAACGAACTCCATTTTCTACCTGGACTGCATTCGGCAGTGAGCATAATTTCCTCTCTGTTTTGGCTTCGTTTTTGGTCCTTCGTCAAGCTCCAAGCTTCGTCAAATGGTTCCCAGCTCATGGGTGGACTTCCCTATCACCTTCGCATGTCTCGTAAGTCTGCTAGCACTTGTGATTTTGCCACAAAATCACACTCTTTGTTACCCTCACTACTCACGGTTTTTGTTGAAAACCAGTAAGCTTTTTGGAGCCCCTTGGGCGTGAGATGAGAGAGATGAGAGGAAGAGAGAATTCAATTTGGTTGTTCCAAATTTGTGTATTAAATACACACATTTGAATTTCAAATGCATTTCACTTGAATTTGGTTTTTAAAAGTCAAACCATTAAAGCCCCAACCACTCACATCACTCAATCCATCAAGTTGTCAAGTCACATCACTCAAAGTGACTTGTGATTTGACGGTTGATGCGACTAACGATTTGACGCTTGATTTGACATGCCGCACTCGAATTCGAAATGCGAATGCGCTCGCAAATAATATCGGGCTCGGATCTGCTAATTCTAAATTAACGAATTTTCCATTGCATCGTAATTAAATGATTACGCCTAGCGAAATCACTATTCACGTCTCCAACAAATTAATTCTAAA
>SKCR01052935.1:0-44273 GCA_019454045.1 Zanthoxylum bungeanum | reverse complement strand
GTGGCATTGATGTCAGGGACACTATTAAACAAGAATCGTATATCCGCACTTTTGAAGAGTGGGTACCAGGACTGATTTGATTCCATTCAAATAAAGTCTACGAATCTAGTCTATTTGGGCAAAGTGCCTAAAACACTATTTACTTGGTAAAAGTGTAAATACCACCGATCTGTTAGCCCTACTTCATAGTGAAGCAAGTGGGCCCATGTCTAGCTAGGCTAGATTTGGATATGAATATTTCGTGACCTGTACGGATGTGGCATCGCGTATAGTTATGTGTTTCTTTTGATGAACACAAATCGGAAACTTTCACAGTTTCGACACGAAATAGACAAACAGATCAGCTAAAGTATTAAACCGTCACGGTAAGACCGTAATGGAAAATACTTAAGCAATAAGTTTCTCGTATACTTGAAAGAGTATAGTATTCTTTCAATAGAGGACTCCTCCCGGAACACGTCAGTTTGACGGTGTGTCTGAACTGAGAGACCGAATTTTGTTGGACATGATAAGGTTAATCATGAGTCGCTCTGAGCTACCATTTCCTTCAACGGATACGCATAAACAGTGCAGAACTTATTTTGAATAAGGTTCCATAAATATCTGTTTGGCAGATTTCATATTAAATATGAACAGGAAAGAAACCAGGTTTCTCATTCCTGACCATTTGGGTATGCTTGGCATATGTTTGGATGATACCAAACTAAAACCCAAATTTGGATAAGTGCCAAAAGTAGGTCATCCTAGGGATACCATAAGTATTGTACTTAAACACCTCACAAGAGAACAATTAGATTGTTGCTCACCATGCGGTTTTCCTGAGAGGAATACTGATATGCAGTGGTAAGTGGGAGGATAGTATAACTCGATGAAAATCGGAGTAATACTGTTCATGGCACTGAATTTTAATGGAACATGAATAGTTCATCAAGGATGAGACTATTACCATTAATCTTCGAATACACAAGAAACGCGTAGGTAGAATAGAGAGTCAGAAAACAACTTGGGGTATGGGTTTCTGATCTCACCTCATAAAGATGTCTATCTTATTGAGGAATACCAACTGGCTACGTATAGAGGAAGTGATACAAGGTATCGACTGCCTTATTATGGCAAAGTGCCATATAATCCGAAATGGATTCCATGTAAATCAACCAGTTGGATACTAGTTGATGTACCACAAGGCATTGTGGCTACTGGTACTATAAGTCTTCAAGGAAGACGTACATGGATGGCAACATACCAACGTATAAAGCTAGGCTTTTAACGGAAGGGTATCGTTATCGACATTGTGTTGATTACGATTCAACCTTTTACCTATTGCCACGGTAAATCCATTTGGATAATGCTTCCTGATGCGAGCATGAGTTCTTGGAATTATCGTTTTGATGTAATCATAATGATTTATGATTTAATTCAAAACGAAAATGATTCTTGTGTAAATAAGAGGGTTAGTGGAAGCGCACAGACAGTGGATGTCCTATAAAATAATGATAATACGTCATTTCTTGGAAATGATATTCCCATAAAATAATCGGTGAAAGCTTGGCTTTCATGATAACGACTATGAGTCGTAACAACGGTACTATAAAAGTAGAACAACGGAACAGTGAGCTGGAAATCTTCCAAGCAAGATACTGTTACCGAATAAACAACAAATGCGGGTTATTGTTGCAGCTGAGGCAGCAATAGAAGTCATTTGGGTCGATACATATCTAATTAGATTAGATATAGTTCTGTTAGCAGCTGAGCTAGGCGTCAGCACAGGCTAAAGAATTAATGGTCTCATCAACGATCCAGATACATACTTCGATATTCATCTGATTCATTCAGATCATACATCGTGGCGATGTGATGATCAAATAAATTGCATCAAGATGTTATTCGTACAAATCCGCTGACGAAAGCTTTTCTCAGCAGTTTGAGCCAACCGTACATAGTTCGGGTGTAAGACACTCGAGTGACTGGCTATAGGCCAAGTGGGAGATTGTTGGACAATTATGACCCATAGCGTCACTATTTGTACAGATCATGGTGTTGTTGTACAAATTAACTATGTGACAAAGGAGATTGCACTCTTATCATTTGTGATTAGATCACCTAGATATATAAATGATGAGAGGTCCCTATGATTTGTTCCTGGACGGAGAATGATATGAGACAGTATCAGTCCACGAAGGATAAATCATTAAATATCCCTAGTCAGAGTATTATCGAGATTGTACATCGATAAATACGTAAAAGACTAGTATTACACTTGTGCACGTTTGTGAGGGCACAACGGCATAGTTCTCATATATTTGGGTATATGATACTCATGCAAGTGTAATATGAGGTTGTGTTTCACCGATGGTACGGGAAACAGCTTCGCTCTGGAATAACCCCCGCGGAATCCCATTGGTAGTATGACTATGTGTCTATGGGAGTCTGCAATCAGGGTAGGTGTATTTGGTCTTAACCTGAGACTTGCACCGCTAATACTTACGATAATCGATATACTTTAGTTGAGGTCGTCTAGGGCTTTAACCGGTTCTGTGTACGCCAATTCTGGGTATATTGAGAATCGTAGTGTGTTGGGTGTGATGTCAAGACGGAAGTGTCACTCCAGTCATATGGAGATGATGGTCACGTAGGATACGGTATTAGTGCTCTCAAATGCTCGAGCTATCGGGATATTATGACTAGGTCATGTTTATCCGATTATAGAGACTAGTTACCAGACATCCGACATGTGCTTCGTACGGGGCAAACACAATTCCAGCCCCAGGCCTAGCACGTGATCATCCGATACTGGACAAAAATACGCAATACTACGGTATACTACGCTTGATATAGATCATATTTCCTGTAAGGATATTTCCGGAGAATTGGGTAGGCATGGCGCTTTGCTAGAAGCCAACCTTGTCTTGTAAATCGGTATAAACGTAGTACGAGGTACTTACGTGTTCGGATAGTCCGACGACCGTATTTACTGCCAACATATCCGGAGATCTCATGGGTCGCTTCCCAAAGATTCACCGATGATGTATGACTCGCACTAAAATTAATCTGGGATTAATTCGATGAGAGAAAATTAATCTGGGATTAATTCGATGAGAGAGAAAATTAATCTGGGATTAATTACTGAGATATTTTATCTGGGATAAAATATTAATAAAAGAGAGAGAACGATTAATTTGGAATTAATCGATAAAATAATATATTCGATATATTATGCGAGATTAGATTTCGACGCGAAATTGAAATTGGATTTTAATTCGGGCGAACGAATTAATTTAGAATTAATTCGTTAGCGACGTGAATAGTGAATTCGCTAGGCGTAATCATTTAATTACGACGCGACAGAAAATTCGTTAATTTGGAATTAGCGAACCCGAGCCCGAGATTATTTGCGAGCGCATTCGTATTTCGAATTCGAGTGCGGCACGCAAGTCAAATCAAGCGTCAAATCGCTAGTCGCATCAAGCGTCAAATCATTAGTCACTTTGAGTGATGTGACAAGTTGTCACTTGATTTGATTGATTGATGTGGTGGTTGAAAAGCACCTTTTGCTTTTTCTTTTGACTTTTGATTTAAAGTTTAATATATATACTTTATTTATTTACTTGGTAAATGTTTTAAAGTAATATATAAAAAAAGCTTTTTATTTTCTCTCTCTCCTAAGCATTGAAATTCGGCTCTCTCTCTCTCCTTGGAGGTGACTCACGTTTTAGGCTTTTGGAGCCAAAATCTTCTTCATCTCTCTCACGGTTTGGAGACCGAATTCTTCATCAATTTTTGGTTTGATCAATTAATATGGAGAAGAACAAGTGCTAGCACACCTTGGGTTTATACTATGGTGATATGGAAGTGTCTTCATGAGCTTGGATTTAATTTTGGAGCTTGAAGCTTTGAGCTTCCATGGAGTCATCAATGGCCGATTATGGAGGAGACCACCACCACCAAAACCGAGCAGTCCATAGCAAGGAGAAGCCTTGGGCGAGCTTATAGAGGGAGCTTGAAGGCTTGTATTCTTCATTTCATCAAAACCCATCAATGTGCGTATGAATTCCGCCTTACTCCTTGATGTATTCATGTGTTTTCTTGCTTGAATTTGTTGATCTTGGGACCTATATTAGAAACCACAGTTGATAACATCTAAGGAGACACTGGACTTCATCTTTGATTTCTTGAAGGAGGACTCAGTTGGACACGGGGTAATTGGCAAGGTAAGAGAAGACATGAGTCGAGTAAATTCTACCAGCATAGGCTCCAGCCGTGTGAGATTGGCTGGCAGAATGTCTTGACCGATATCCAAGCTAGTGAAAGTCGAATATTGACAGAGGACTTCATTCAAGGCCTCCAAATCCAAACTGGAGCTTGCTGAAGGTATTGGCCGAGAAGAAGGGGTGTACCTGATATGGTCCCAATTGGCTAAGGCATCATGGATGGACTAAAGGATGACATTGTGACCCTGTGAGAAAAATAGAGTGAGAATCGAAACTGAGAAAAATACTTACAGCATCAGGAGCACAAACTGATGATGATGGCTTATCAATTGAGGGAGCTACTAGAGCAGTGGTGGTGGACGGTGGAGATGCAAGATGACTGCCCCCAAGGAAAAGATTGAGGGATGCTTACCTCTAGGAAAATAAAAATTGAAGGGCTTAAAGATGGCATTGAAGAGGAAGATCAGTCGTATTGGGTATGCAGAAGATGACTGATGCGCGGAGAAGGCTCAGGATCGCGCTCTAGAAGGTTAGGTTTGTCAATCCCTGAAGAATCAGTCGAAGAATCAGATGAGTCAAAAATATCAACCACCTCGAACTCCGCATAAATCTGTCTAACCATCTCAGAGTTAATGAGGGATCTAGCTCTCTCTAAAATCCTAAGCTCAACCTAGCTAAAAATACCAGATCCTTAAAGGAACCATTAGGCCAAACAACCATCCATTTATGGATTAGAAGAAAGACAACACGTTCAAGGTAAATCCGCTCAGAGTCTTCATCGGGATCTTGAATGATGGGATGATAGTAAAAAAATGGGGCTATCTTGGAGAATCTCATCTATGAGAGGGTCACGACTCCCTAAGACTAAGTCGAATAAAGTAAAATGAGGGAACGTCCCAAAAGTAGGACTCGCAGCCTCTTCGGCCTAAGGCGTATGTTGGACGATGGGTGTTGTTACAGTTTCAGCCTGAGCTGGTTCGGCCCGAGGGCGATGAATCGAAGGCTCATCATCAGGGTCAAAGCTAGGAGAGGACGGAATAGATGATGAGGAACTCCTCTTCCTGCACCGATGCGCTGTATTAGACTTCTTGGAAATGACCAATCTCTTGAACCTAGATGTTTCGGCTCGGTTCGCCGAAAGGGATTTGGAAGAAGAAAAAGAAAGAGTATTATATACAATGGGTGGAGTGGAAGAAAAAACCTGGCACGGCCGGCATGCCAAAATTTTCTGAAGAGAAAGTGAGATCTCAAGAGCGAAGGAACTCATCAAAGTCCTCGTCTCCGATTGGCATTGGTCTACCTCTGGGAGCATTAAGACTTTGAATCGTTTCGAGAATGAAACAGAACAAGCATAGAAAAGAGGAAGAGGCCATGTCTGGATAAGGAAAGTTTTAGAAATAGACTTCAACTCCAACCTTGCCAATGGCCCCGATCAAAAAATCATGGGCTAGCTCGCGTACACAGAAATCTATAATAGATGCAAGCTAGTACATCATCACTGTAGGGGGCCGGGAAACTATGGACGAAGGTAGGACTATCATCCGTAAGGAAAGGAAAAAAGAATGAGTTTCAAAAAGAGTGTACAAATGTTTAAAATAGTACGATTGGGCGAGCATGAGGCCAGCACAAGAGTTAGGACAATCTGACTCAATCAATCCAAAAATAGGAAATATATGATTGATCCATAATTAGGCTAACCAGAGTGGGCCATAAGCGATGGAGGAAGATTTATAATGAATTTGTTTTAAGAGAGTGGCCAACCTCATATAAAGAGTAGCCACAATAAAGGAAGTAAGATCAAAAGAACAATTATTGGCTATGTCAGAAGGCAAATGAAGATAGCCAACTGCATGTTTTTGGCTCGGCAAACAAATGATGAATTAGCAAAGGCAGTAATAGAAGAATGTTATGCGTTCCTGGACTCAAACGAGAGTGTTAAGGCCCACGAAGGGCACAGTGCGGGGTAAGAGTTAAATTAAGGGTTTTCAAATAAAGGAGGGGTGGATTGGAATTTAGAACGAGCAGAAACGACAGTGCGCATATGGGATAGACCCGTCAAAACACTTATATCACGCAGGATGATGGTCATGGGACCAAGTGGAAAGACGAAGGTATTATACTCAGTGGACCAAAAGATAAAGGAGATGAGGAATAGCAAGTGATCAAAGGCAGAAACATGAAGGGAGAGTTCAAGAAGGGGGCAGAATGTCCGCACGCTCGAAAAGGCTTCTAGTTTCACCATCAGCCTCCATGTGATGAAACCAATCGCTGAAGCTGGGATGTGACTAAGGCCAGGTACGAACGACATTGGCCAGACACATAGAGGAGAGAGGTAAAGGTTCAGAAAGAAGAAGATCACTTGTAAGAGTGAAGAGTTGGGCCAAGTGAACAGTAGCAATGGCTTCTCCATCGATGAAGGCAGAGCCAAGAGCGAAGGTGCCCGTTGTTAAGTCGAGAGAGATCAGATGAGCAGAGTCAACTAAAGGATCTTTGAGGGCTTTCTTGTATTCTAAGAAGGTAGAGGTTTCGAGGCATTTGGAAGCAGAAGATGAAGACTCTATTAGAGGATTAAGAGAGAAAGTCTGGGATTTTTATGCTTAAGTAAGAAGATTGTAGGTAAAATTGGAATGAGGAATAAATGAG
Organism: Zanthoxylum bungeanum; assembly: GCA_019454045.1. Classification (NCBI taxonomy): domain Eukaryota; kingdom Viridiplantae; phylum Streptophyta; class Magnoliopsida; order Sapindales; family Rutaceae; genus Zanthoxylum; species Zanthoxylum bungeanum. The sequence goes on along the minus strand of SKCR01052935.1, from coordinate 37,422 downwards.
ACCTTTTATAGCCAATAGGGATGACAAGCATTTTGTTTCCCTAGACAAATGGCACACCCTAAATGGAATCAAAAGGAAAGGGCGAGAGTCGTGAAAAGACAAGATGCAATATTGTAAACTAAAAAGAGACGTGCGTCAATTGGAGCGATGTGAGGAAAAGTGTGCGCATTTAACGAGGAAACGATAGGCAATGAAAGCATCTCTCATTTAATGAGGGGTCATCTCAATGATGTATTAAATGAAGCTATATTTAATGAAGAAAAATTTTATTGTCACCCTAAGTGTTGCATTTAATGAAGGATAAAAAAAACTTACAGTTATGAAATACGGCTCCAATTCCATTGACTAAATCAATTAGGTTGTTTTTAAGGGGTAATTGTTTACAATCAAAAATTACAATAATCGCACACCCAATCGGCTCAGTAGCCAAATCATCCAATCGGCCTAATGACAGAATTACCAAATCGACCTAGTAGCCAAATCGCTCAATCGACCAAGTGGCCAAATCACCCCAACTAGCCAAAACAACAACCCAACCAAAGATCAGTTGCACAAACGTCATCTGATAGTTGAAGGATTTGATGCATTTTCATAACTGTTACCATAAGTAGCACATCATAACATGGAGCACAATCTGACAGTTACCACAACTTGTAGGCATGACTATAGCAGTTGGTATAAGTGGCAGAAGAATGAGTGAGGAGTTACAGAATGTGTCATACAATCCAGCAGTTACAAGAGGCTAAGGGCACAACTAGAGTAGATGTCATAGCTGGCAGAATAGGAAGTAAGGAGTTGCAAGATATGGGATTCAACCGCTCAAGCAGTTACCAGACAGTTATTTGCACCACTAGATAAGCTCAAAGTCAAATCTGACAAAAAATAAACAAAACACTTATGAGCAATGTAATTCTTATTTATCTAGATTAATCAACTAGGATTGTGTGCTTGCGTCCCTTGGAAGCATTTCTCAATAAAATCAATCACCCTTTTTGGGACTTTATTCCAAGAGATTTGAACCTCACAAGTTCTCTTTTTGCTGTTCAACACAATTTTTCCTTTGTAATTTATCTATATATATATATATGTTGGAAATTCTTTACATATTCATTAAGGATATATATGTCTTTTGAATGCAATGGGTGCATGAGAGGGGTACAACCCTTTGGAGGGTTGCATCCCACCCCAAGGGGCACCCCATTGGCACCTTTCCATTCCTTTATAAAGGAGGCTCTATGTCCAATTAATATAGACATAAGACAATATGAATTTAAGAGTCAAGTTTTCCATTTGTTTTGAGAGAGAGTTCCACCATATTCCAAGTTCATATACTTGTTAAGGAGTGCTCCTTGAACAAGAAGCAACCAAGTTATCCTGGGAGAACATTGGCCAATTCGAATCCGTGAAGCACCTGTGACGGAGGCTAATAAGTTCTTAAGGACAGGGAGATCTCAACTTGGATTCGTCATTGCATTTTCCAGGTTTTCTATAGTTTTTCATGTTTTAGGGTTTTTTGATAATTTGATTAGTATTTACTGGTTAATTTGTTTGAAGCATGTTGTTTTAATGTTTAATAACACTATTTGGACAACAATCTTAAGAACTTATTATACTAGTGTTGTTAGATAGTAATTCGCATGCTAGGTTAGAAAATTTTCTGGAAAAATACGAACTGTGCATGAAAAACACGTAGGGCGTTCGAACACCCGACGAACGCGAAGGCTTAAATTTAAAATTTCGTAAGAACGTTCGAACGCGTTCAAAAGCAACTCGAACGCAAACTCTTTGGAATCATTCCGTTTAAACGCGTTTTCGAACACTATTCGAACGTGAACTCTCTGGAATCATTCTGTTCGAACGTGTTATCAAACGCTACTCGAACGTGAACTCTCTGGAAACACTTCGTTCGCACGCGTTGTCAAACGCAACACGAATGCACACACACTGGATAGTCTCGTTCGAACGTAGATACGAACGCGACACTAACGAAATCATCTTGTAATTATTATAAACTGCAAACTTAGATTGATAATAACTTAGTAAATCATATATTGTAACACATTAATCTTGGTAGTATAGATTTAAGTTATTATTAGGTTGTTTAATTATCACAAGCATACATATGGTGATAAAGTTGAAATTGATTGTGTGTTGCATACTTGGGTAAGAATTTAAAGTGTAATCATACACAAGAAATTCCATCCAATCTTGATTGACACTTACACATATATCACACATATCGTATATTATTTGTGCATTTGAAGAAGTGTAATTCTGGGTTTGAATTGTTAAAAGATCATTTTGAAAAAGTTTTTAAAGAATATTCTGTCAAAAATGCGATAAGAGCCTAAGTGGTCAGAGACTTAAGTGGTTACTCCGGACCCCCTCCCCCCCCCCCCGTCCTTTGGGAATATTCGTTTATTCATTTTTATAAAGAATCTTTAGTTAAAATTCGAGGACTTGTGTTTATTGGAACCACAGTCCAATAGAACAACAAGTGGTTACCTAGTATATCATTTTGAACAAGATCATACGTTGATCATTATGCAATTTTCTTTTGTAGATTAATTGACCCCTATTGGATTTTCCAGTTACAAATGGCTAGCGGAAACATCACAGTACCGGTCTCTCATGGAGAAAAGCCGGAGAAATTTGGTGGGGCAAATTTCAAACAATGGCAGAGCAAAATGCTGTTCTACCTGACAACTCTCCAGTTGGCTAAATTCCTCAAAGATCCTCCGGGTCCTGTAGAAGGTGAATCGGAAATGGCCAAGGAAGAGCAAGAACAAACATGGATGTCTGGAGACTTCTTATGCAAGAACTACCCTTGGGTGGTCTTGACAATACCCTGTACAATGTGTACCAATGGATGACTTCTGCGAAGATTCTCTGGGAATCTCTCGAGAAGAAGTAAAACCGAGGATGCCGGACAAAAGAAATTTATCGTGGTAGGTTCCTGGACTACAAGATGGTAGATTCAATTACGGTGATGTCTCAATTGGGAGAACTGCAGTTGATCATTCATGAAATACTGGATGAGAGAATGAAACTCTGTGAGATGTTTCAAGTTGTCGTCATAATTTAAAAGTTACCTCCATCATGGAAGGACTTCAGGAGCTATCTGAAACACAAAAAGAAACAGATGAGCCTTGAAGACCTCAGTGTTCGATTGAGAATCGAGGAGGACAACAGGAAGTCTGAGAAGGCCAGCTACAAGACTATGGAATCTAAGGCCAACATCATTGGGGTGTAAAGGTAGCAAGAAGAGAAAGAACAGTGGAGCTGATTCTTCGAACAATAAGTTCAAGGGGAAATGCTACAACTGTGGAAAGAGCGGTTATATGTCAAAGGACTGCAGAAACAAGAAGTCTCGGACAAGCGCAAGAGAAAGAAAAATGAGGCCCATGTTACTGAAGGAGAGCAGCTGACTGATGAGATCTCAGAGATGGAACTATCAGCAATGGTAACCGAAGCCAACATAGTTGGGAATCCAAGATGTTTTCCTTGTATCATAAGGTCGATGGCGGCGATCATCTGACAATGGGAAACTCATCTACCTCTCAGGTGGTTGGACAAGGCACAGTGGTTCTGAGGATGACATCTGGAAAGGAGCTAACGTTGAAGAATGTACTGCATGTTCCAGATATTCAGAAGAACTTAGTCTCAGGATCTCTCCTTAGTAAGGCTGGTTTTAAGCTTGTATTTGTTCTGATAAGTTTGTAATGACAAAGAATGATATGTATGTAGGAAAAGGTTACCTAACTGAGGGCCTTTTCAAACTAAATGTAATGATTGTCAATCGTGTTATTAATAAAGCTAGTACTTCTGCTTATATTATTAAGTCACAAAATGTATGGCATGAGAGGTTAGGACATGTTAATTATGATATCATGCGTAAATTAATTAACATTGACCTTATACCTAAATTTGCAATTGATAGCCAACATAAGTGTGAGGCATGCGTTGAAGCAAAATGCATAGTACATCATTTCATTCTGTGGAACGTAATTCTGAACCTTTAGAACTTGTACACACTGACGTGTGTGACATGAATATTATGCAAACAAGAGGCGGTAAAAGTACTTTGTCACTTTTATCGATGACAGCACAAGATTCTGCTATGTGTACTTGCTGAGGAGCAAACTGAAGCTATTGAGAGCTTTGTACACTATAAGAACGAAGTTGAAATTAACTTGGCAAGAAAATCAAAAGAATCAGGAGTGATAGAGGTGGTGAATACGTTTCACCATTCGGTGAATATTATTCTGTGCACGGAATTATTCACGAAACCACTTCTCCTTATTCTCCTCAACATAACGGAATTGCAGAGCGCAAAAACCGAACGTTGAAGGAAATGATGAACGCCATGTTGATGAGTTCGGGTTTACCCCCAGAACTTGTGGGGGAGCCTTGCTTTCCACGAACTATGTTCTAAACAAGCTTCCTCACAGAAGATTGGACAAGACACCATATGAGTTGTGGAAAGGTTTCGTACCTTCCTAAAAATACCTAAAAGTGTGGGGGTGTCTTTCCAAAGTAATGGTTCCTAAACCTAATAAGGTTAGAATAGGACCCAAAATGGTTGACTGTATATTCATTGGATATGCTCGCAACAGTAGTGCGTATCGATTCTTGGTACACAAGTCTGAGATTCTTGACATCAATCCGAACACGATAATTGAGTCAAGGAATGCGACATTTTTTGAAGAGATGTTTCCTTGTAAGGAAAGACAAAGAACAGAGTCTCTCAAAAGAACAATTGATAATGTCAAGGACAGTGATCAGGTTGACCAAGAATCAGATCAACGTGCAAATGTTGAGACAATCGAGCCTAGACGTGGCAAAAGAGCTAGAACGTCTAAGTCGTATGGTCCCGATTTTATGACATACTTCTTAGAAAATAAGCCTCAAAGCTATAAAGAAGCTGTGTCTTCTCCGGAGGCACCTCTGTGGAAAGAGGCTATTAACAGTGAGATTGATTCAATCCTACAGAATCATACTTGGGAGTTGGTTGATCTTCCTCCAGGTTGTAAGCCGCTGGGCTACAAATGGATATTCAAACGGAAGATGAAAACGGATGGATCAATAGATAAGTATAAGGCAAGACTTGTCATAAAAGGTTATAGACAAAAGGAATGCCTTGATTACTTTGACAAATATTCACCAGTGACTCGTATCACATCGATAAGAATGCTTATAGCCATAGCAGCTATATTGGTCTTGAAATACATCAAATGGATGTAAAGACGGCATTCTTGAATGATGAATTGGATTAAGAGATTTACATGGAACAACCAGATGGTTTTAGTGTTCCTGGACAAGAACAGAAGGTGTGCAAACTTGTAAAATCCTTGTACGGATTAAAACAAGCACCTAAACAATGGCATGAGAAATTTGACAAGAAATGTTGTCAAGTGGGTTTAAAACCAATGAGTGTGATAAGTGTGTGTACACCAAATCAACTCAAAAATGATATGTCATTGTGTGTCTCTATGTAGACGATATGCTGATAATTGGTAGTAATCATGAAATGATTCAGTCTACCAAAAGCATGTTATCCAGCAGATTTGATATGAAAGATATGGGAATAGCTGATGTAATCCTAGGAATTAAGATTTCTAGGACATCAGACGGATATATATTATCTCAGACTCATTATATTGAGAAGATACTTGATAAATATATCAAAGGGGATCTAAATATGGCTAGAACCCCTGTAGACATAACTCTTCATCTATCAAAGAATACTGGTTCAAGCGTATCGCAATTAGAGTATTCGAGAATCATAAGAAGTCTGATGTATCTCACGAATTGCACACGACCAAATATCGCTCAAGCTATGAACCGTCTTAGTAGATATACGAGCAATCCAGGACATAACCACTAGAAAGCCATTGTAAGAGTTTTGAGGTATCTAGAGAAACTTCAAAATATGGACTACATTACGAGAGATATCCTGATGTACTAGAGGGATACAACGATGCTAACTGGATATCTGATACGATGGATTCCAAATCTACGAGTGAATTTGTTTTCACACTTGGTAATGCAGCCGTGTCATGGAAATCCTCGAGGCAAACATGTATTGCCCGGTCTACTATGGAATCAGAGTTCATAGTGTTAGACAAAACATCGGAAGAAGCAGAATGGCTTAGAAACTTCATGGAGGATATTCTTAGTTGGCCCAAACCGGTGCCAGCGATTAGCATACATTGTGATAGCCAATCGACTATTGGAAGAGCCCAAAATACAATGTATAATGGTAAGTCTCGACACATACTTCGGAGACATAATACCATACGTCAACTGCTCTCAAGTGGCATACTAACGATCGATTATGTCAAGTCGAAGGAAAACCTAGTGGATCCACTAACTAAAGGTTTACCTCGAGAGCAAGTTGAGAAGTCATCGAAGGGAATGGGCTTGAAGCCTATAAATTAAGAATTGTCACTGTGGAAACCCAACCTAGCTGACTGGAGATCCCAAGATCTAGGTTCAAAAGGGACAACTGAAACTTTGTGCAATTCAAAACAAGCACTGAAGAGTTTTTTACTCTTTCCCATTCCGATAATGACGATGAGTGATGTCTGTCATTGGTTAGGATAAGCTAAGGCTTTTAATGATCACTATATTAGGAGATGAGTCCTAATGGGGGTAAAGACAGATTATCTCTTCATAGTAGATCACCTATTTCAATCAAGAAGTGAGGCCGCTTCCATGGGAACTTTTAAAGGCGGGTTACCCTAAAGTACTTGATGAATCCGGGACAGTTGTTCAGGGCCGAAATGAACACAACCGTAGAACGGGAAAATGGTCGAAGTAAAGCTGTGTGTTGGCAGTTGTCTTGGTTTACACCAACGGCAGAACAGTTCAAGACTATGGGTTACTGGTTTGCCAAGTAAATCTGATTGTAATTCACTATGAAAGGTTCAAGGCGAAAGCTACCTATTTCGATGCAGATTTAGTTCATGGTAACTCTTTCAAGTGTCTACATGAATATTTGAAGAATTGTGGGGGATTGTTGGAAATTCTATAAATATTCATTAAGGATATATATGTCTTTTGAATTCAATGGGTGCATGAGAGGGGTACAACCGTTTGGAGGGTTGCACCCCACCCCAAGGGGTGCACATTGGCACCCTTACATGCCTTTATAAAGGAGGCTCTATGTCCAATTAATATAGACAAAAGACAATCTGAATTTAAGAGTCAAGTTTTCCATTTGTTTTGAGAGAGAGTTCCATCATATTCCAAGTTCTATACTTGTTAAGGAGTACTCCTTGAACAAGAAGCAACCAAGTTATCCTGGGAGAACATTGACCAATTTGAATCCGTGAAGCACCTGTGACGGAGGCTAATAAGTTCTTAATGACATAGAGATCTCGACTTGGATTCGTCATTGCATTTTCCAGGTTTTCTATAGTTTTTCATGTTTTAGGGTTTTATATAATTCGATTAGTATTCTAGTTTAATTTGTTTGAAGCATGTTATTTTAATGTTTAATGACACTATTTGGACAATAATATATATATATATATTCATATATTTCAGGAATGCTTGAGAAAAATAATATCCGTGAGGAAGACTTGGTAGACTTGTGCAGCTAGCATTTTCATATCAAGTGAACCCTCTAGCTGTTGTCTAAACTCTAACTTCTTGAGCTACGCTGTCACGACCCCCTCCCTAGAGTGGGCCCAACCCTAGAAAGATGTTCGTAGACTTCTTTAGCACAAGCATTCTATAAGCCAAATCAACCAATTTTAAACACACAAATAATACATCACAAATTACAAACCCATAAAGTATACACAACATTTATGGTTTACAACACAAGACTTAAAAATACAAATGACGACTCGAATGTCTGGACCAACCCGAAAATACAACTGTGGCACGTGGATCCAAATCTGGTACTGCTCCTACTATTCTCGCGAACTACCTAAAATGTTTGGGGGAAGAGGGGAGTGAGCTTAAAAAGCTAGCAAGTAAGTACTCATTCTCTCAACATGACCTCACCAAAAAAATAGGGTTATATATATATATATATATATAATATATGAAAATAGCATATATTATAATGTCATCTCATACATCATCCCACAACAATACAAACATCCATCAATATGGTTGCTAATCCGGGTTTAGTATAACAGAGGATTGAAACCAATGGGAGAGTACCTCATCACAACTCCCAAGGTTTCCAACCATATCAACTCGTAAAATGTGAGTGAAATATAACCAATGGGGGAGTCCCCGTATACCCCCAAATCAAAAACCAATGGGAGAGTACCTCATCACAACTCCCAAGGTTTTCAATCATCTCATACCATCTGATGTATCATCACATCATCTCAAATCCGACCACTATTATACAAAACCAGCTGCATAACACAACAACACAAATAATCCAATACAATCACATCTCGCATCCAATCCATCAATCTCATCTCAACAATCATGATTTCATATTTATCATGCTTTTAATATTTCAATATAATATCTCACAAATATGTAAATATATATAACAAAATATATATAATTATACCAATGTATTTATATATATATTCCGACTCTCACAACAACCAAATCATCAAATAATTATGTTAAGAGAATCACCACGGAGTGTACTTACCTCGATCCACGCAAAAGTCTCGAATGCCTATATTCTCGCTAAGAATCTCAATCGGTCGCTCAAATTGCAAAGTCGATAACGACAATCAACTCGATATTTCCAAACGTCTATACTGAGTAGAGAAACAGCAACGAACGGCTCCGGAACTAGCTGAAACGCTCAACGAGGCAAGCAGGCCCCACAACGAAGATCGGGCCCCACCACCAAAAAGCGGACCCCACAATCAGATACTTTCAACGGTGAATATATTACCAAAACGCTCGTATAATCGAGAGCAACAATCTGATGCGATCGGATCGCCGATCCAACGTCGGATCTCAAATTCTAGTAATATTCCCGAATTGCCTGTAATTATAAAACGGAAAACAACTCAAACGATGTCGGATCAGGAAGTGACCACTGGCGTTGGAAAGATTTCGGTCTGAAAAACATTCACTCGCCGGAGGTGGTCGTCAAAAGTGACCGGAGATGGGCGAAAATTGCAGAAGAACCGGCGGCGAGTCGTTCCCTTCAAGCGGCTCGTCCAGAGGCCGATGGTCCCGATCTCGGCGGCTCTGGAAAGCTGATGGCGGCATATATATGGTGGTCCGGCGCGTGGTGGCAAAAGGTCAACGTGTGAAACGGCGGCGGCGGTTCAAAGATTGGCATTGAGGAGAGAAAAAGAAAAGGAGAGAGAAAGAAATTTTATTTTTTATTTTTTTTCTTTTTTTAAATGTTTGATTGTTCTCTGCTATCACGCGTCCCTTGTCTCTCTTATAAATTCAAAAGCAAAAACTTTTAATATTAAATTTTTTTTTTTTTTGCCAGCTAACACGCACAATCTCACAATCTACCCACCTTACAAAAATTTCATCCCCGAATTTTCTAAATCCTCAAATAGTTCTGGATATTTTTCCTTCTATCTTTTTCCAATTCCCAAGTTGCCTCTCGAATATGATGATTAGTCCACAAGACCTTTACAAGGGGAATCTGTCTGGATCTCAACTCTTGGACCTTCCGTTCTACAATCTTCACAGGATTTTCTTCATAAGTCATATTCTCACTCAACTCAACCGGTTGGTTCTCCAGGATGTGAGTAGAATCTGGTACGTACTTTTTCAGCATCGACACATGAAATACATTGTGAATCCTTTCTAACTCCGATGGTAATGTCAGACGATAAGCCACCTTGCCCACTCTCTTCAATATCTCGTAAGGTCCAATATAGCGGGGTGCTAACTTTCCCTTCCGGCCAAATCTCAAAATTCCCTTCCAAGGAGAGACTTTCAAAAAGACTTTATCCCCCACTTGGAACTCAATGTCTTTCCTCCTTCGATCGGCATAACTCTTTTGTCGACTTTGCACCTCTAACAGTCTAGATCGGATCAGCCTGATTCTCTCTGACGTCATATCTACCAAGTCTGAGACATGAATCTGTCTATCTCCAACCTCACCCCAACAAACAGGGGTTCTGCACCTCGAATCCTCATTTGATGATACCCCGACCGAAGATCAATTTTTGAAAACACTAAAGTTCCCTGAAGTTGGTCAAATAAATCATCAATACGAGGCAACATATACCGATTCTTGATAGTCACCTTATTAAGCTGACGATAATCTATACACAATCTTAAGGTGCCATCCTTCTTTTTTACGAACAATACTGGTGCTCCCCAAGGCGAAACACTAGGCCGAATAAATCCTCGATCCAACAGCTCTTGCAACTGTTCCTTCAGCTCCTTCATTTCTGCTGGGGCCAAACGATATGGAGTCACCGAAATAGGAGTGGTACCAGGCATTAGATCTATAGTGAATTCTAGATCACTACGAGGTGGCAAACCTGGTAAATCATCAGGAAAGACATCATGATACTCACTCACAACTGGAATATTTGCTATCTGTATCGATTCCTCTTTTTCCACCGTAGTGATACTCGCTAAAAAGCCAATGCACCCCTGTCTAATCATCATACTGTTGGCGACTTGATCGCATAAAAGGATTTTGATGACGTCAACGTGAATGAAGACTTCGACGTACAAACACGAAGCATTACAAAAAGTGTCGAAGCATATGGGGTGAAGAGCGAGAATATGAAGACTAGCGGCAAATCGAAGATAATGATTAAGAGCTAAATTTTATTGTAAGTGAGTTTAATCAAGTGATATAAAGCTCTTAGGAATCATACATTTTGCATCACTTGCATTTAAAATGGCTTAAAATGCTAAAAGAATCATTGCATTTTATTTGCACCAAAATGAACTTCATGCACAAATGCATCGGTAAATGATCTTCTAAAAACTAGCAAACGGTTGAATTAAACTTCAAATGATATACCGTTAGATAGATATGTGTCTCTAGTTTGATACGGTTCAAACGTAACACAATTCGATGCATAGAAATTTTTCTAAAGCCATTTTACTACAACATGTTCAGATGTGCGTTTTCTGCATACACGTCACATTAGAAAATTCCATAAAATTCATCTTAATGTTTTTGGAGTTGAATTTTTTAAAGAAGCTAGATCTATGTGTCTAGTTTATGTAGAAATTTACAAATCATGATTTGGAATTTTCTAGAGGAAGTTATGGCCAAAATACCAAGTGTCGTCAGTCTTGACTGGTCATCAGAACTGAAACCAGGGAGCTCCTCGCCGGTCTCCATACCGGTTTGCTCGCCGGTCTTCATGCCGGTTTGGCTGAGAAAAACATGCCCTCTGGAACCAGGGAGCTCCTCGCCGGTCTCCTCGCCGGTTTGCTCGCCGGTTTGCTCGCCGGTCTAACGGCTAGTTTTCGAACGTTATATAGCCGTTGGGAGATTTTGAAACCCTATACCGGCATGCCGGTATCCTCGCCGGTTTGCTCGCCGGTCTCGCTGTAAGTTGGGGAAAACTTTGCATTTTATTATAAATAGAACCCCAACTCTTTTGCCTTAAGTTAGAGATCTAGAAAACCTTCATATACATTCTCTAAAGGCAAACAAAGAGTGATATACACTTCATATTCATAAACACTCATCCAAGCTCACACACACATCTTCCATATCATTTAGTGAGCTTAGATCACTTGGGTTTTTCTCTCACACAATCTTCTTATTATTTGTGAGTGGCCAAGTGTGTTTTAATTCTTCTTTATCAAAAACACTTGTGATTTGTGAAATCCCTCGTTGGGTAATTTGTAAAGGTTGTGAGTGCACCTACGTAGAAAACTCAATCTTGTAAAAGGTTTGGAGTGCGCCTTGGCGGAAAACTCTTGGTTACGAGTGAACCACGGAAAACTCGATTCTAGTGGAAATCTTCAAGCGAGGCTTGGGGGAGTGGACGTAGGCACGTTGGCCGAACCACTATAAATCGCGAGATTTCTTGTCGCTATTGCTTGTAGGTACTTTCACATACAAGCCGACATGGCAGAAATGATGGGTACCACAACCCGAGTACAATCACTGACCACCTTAAACTCTCCATCATCTGCCTTAAAAACCGTACTTCTTTGTCGCTACAATCAATAACGGCTCCATGAGCAGTTAACCAATCCATCCCTAAAATCAAACCGAAGTCCTCCATTTATAACGGGTAAAGTAAACTGGTAGTTGTCTCGCCTCAAGCTCAACACACAATCCCCTAAATACCGCACATGGTTGCTAATCCGGGTTTAGTATAACATACGCTGCTTATGCTTATTCTTTTTTTATGGATAACCTTCATTCAGAGGAAAAATTTATTCTATTCCTGGTCATGATGCTGTGAAATTGATTCAGCATGCAAAAAATAGCATGAAATTAAAGGTTCATACGTGGTATGTTAACAATAGACAGATTAGGGGAACAACTTCTGCTGTTTCTCTGGCCTGGTGAAAAACAAACTAGGGTTGGCTATCTTTAGTTGAAATATCATCATGTAAAAATTAGTTTACTCATTTAACCAAAAAAAAAAGCTATCATTGTGCTATCAATTCCAGAGGTGAGTTAAGGATATGAGCTCTTTTGATCCTGTTGAGTCAAAAAAAAAATTATCCCAGCAGAAAGAGAGGATACAGATTGGGAAGAATTAATGAAGCCAAAAAAGTAATAGTTATGTTTCTGTCAAATGTAAAGGCTGTGCGGAAATTTCTGAAGCATAGATAAAAAGTAGACTAAGTCAATAATATAAAGCCTCCCTTTGATATTTTTTTATCTACCCTTTTTGTAAAACAGCCTCAATATGAGGCTACCTATACTTATCACCTTTAGTTCTCCTTTCACCTCTCTTTCCTTGATTGTCATCAAATTTTAAGCTTCCTCTTCACCGCCGAAACCTGAAAAAAAAAACCACCAATTCACCATTGCAGCCGGTTGTGTCGAGGGCGCGCACAACGCCACGTTTGTGCACGAGCTACAACAACAACAACAAGAACAACAACAACAACAACAAGAACAACAACACAACAACAACGTTGGGAACAACATCCACCTTATTATATGCTATGTCTAATAATACTACAAGACGTAAACCATTTTCCCTATATTTATTTGTTAATATAACAATATTAACATCGTGTTGTTTCGTGTTGAGTTCGAGTTTAACGGACACTCAAATCCTCCTCTCTTTTAAAGAATCTCTATCAAATTCCACTGCATTGGCGAATTGGGACGACAGGACGCAACCATGCGATTGGGACGGTGTTCTTTGTTCGAAAGATACAATTTTGGGTCTACAATTACAGGACATGGAGCTTAAGGGCACAATTGATATTAACATTTTAAAGGAGTTGAAATATATGAGAACCATTAGCTTAATGAGGAATTATTTGGAAGGTCCCATGCCGGATGTGAAACAACTTGGTAATGGTACCTTAAGAGCTGTGTATTTTTCGAATAATCGATTTTCTGGGGAGATTCCTGAAGATGTTTTTGATGGTATGGATTCATTAAGGAAGCTTCATTTGGCATATAATCAGTTTAACGGTTCAATTCCAGAATCATTGACCCGTTTGTCTGAGCTTAAGGAATTAAGACTTGAAGGCAACAAATTTGAAGGTCAAATTCCAGAGTTTCAACGGAAGGAATTTGTATCTTTCAATGTTTCTAATAATGCTTTGGTTGGTTCTATCCCTCCAGCTCTCAGATATTTGGATCCTAGCTCCTTTTCAGGTCAGTTTTTTTTTTTTTTTTTTTTTTTTGCCTTTCTTCTTTGGGAACAATCTATGATTAAATTACAAAAGTAGAATAATGGATCGTTATGTCGCAGCATCTGTAAGTAATATGTTAGCTTAATTAGTAAATTAAATATTTATCAAATTAAATTTTAAACCCTAATTTTAAGGGATTTACTCAAAAATTCATATGAGTAAACAAATTATTATAATAATATTGATATATTAAAGAAAATACATATCTAATTAGCTTAGTGTTGGATTGTGGTTGAAAATGATGAAATGAGTAATTTTTTTTACGTGGGTATTAAAGAAAAATGAATAAGAAGAATGAATAAATAAAATAAGGGGGCGTGGGTAGATGGTATTTTTGAAAACTTTTTAACGTCGCCGATATAAATAGCGATGCTAAATTACATATATTTTCGCAACCAATATTCGACGCTAAATCTAACAATATTTAGAGCTGAAAATTTGGTAATGACGCTAAATTATTAAGTTTTAGTGTCAAAGTTAGGTATCGACGCTAAATGTTGTAAGATTTAGCGTTAATACTATTAGGGACGCAAAAAATTATTGACATTTAGCGTCGCTATTTATATTCGACACTAAATGTTGATGATTCTTCATATTTAGCGTCGAAAATTAGATAGCGACGCTAGATGTCAACATTTTTTGCGTCGAAAGTTCACTGGCGACGCTAAATGTTTCAATTTTAGTGTCGTTACTTCGTGTGATGCAATATGTTTGTACTTTAGTATCGTCAGGCTTTATCGATGTTAAAATATATATTTATCAATGATTTTTTTAACGACGCTAAAATTTTGAACCTAAATATCTTATTTCCTGTAGTGATAGCAGCTACATAACAATTTTTTTGATTGATCTTAACTATTTATACGTACAACTTACTTATTCATTTTACAAAACATATGCAACAAGTAATAATATTAAAAAAATAATAATAAAATAGAGAAAGAATAGCCTAAAACCCTGATGTTTTAAAACTAAACACAATTCTATTATATAGTATTTTGTTATAAATATTTTAGTTATAATGTAAAAAATGGAACAATGATTTGAGATGAAAAATCGTATCGAATATCAATCGGTTTTTTGATTCGGGACAAAAAATCATTTCGAATTCTGAACCGAATGGTTAGGGATCCCGAATCCTAATCGAGATTTGGATTTCTTATGTTAAATTCAGAATTTTTAAACATGTGATGGGTTTTACTTAATTTCAATAAACATTAGAGAGATTTCACTCATTTTTCTTAAAAAGAAAGAAAAAAAAACATGTAATGATAACATTGCCATCAATAACTAAAACAAAAGTAATACCGAAAAATTATAATATCATTTAGAGCTCATTTAGGAATACTTAAAATTATATTAAAATATTTTTTTAAATATTAAAATTATTTGAAATTTTTAATATTAGTAAAGTAGTACCCCAAATAAGTAATAGCGCTAGTAAAATATTTGCGTAAAAAATAAAATTAAAAATTAAAAATTAAAAAAAAATATACAGGACAATATATATAGGTATTAAAAACTTATAATTTGGTGTTTTACACTCGAGCTTTGTTCAAACAGACAATAAAGGTTTATGTGGAGAACCATTGGAATCATCATGCAATAGCCCCAGCCCCGCCCCAGCCCCCGGCTCCGGCTCCGGCACTCCCCCAAACTCTCCAGTACTCGCTCCCCCGCCTCATGATTCCAGCTCCAAGATTTCCAATTCAAAAGTGTTCGACATAGCCTCAGCCACAATAGCCTCAATACTGGCATTCGCCGCCATAACTGCTGCTATATTCGTCTTTAGTCGTCGGAAGAGAAAACGGGAAAAGGAAGATTCATTAGAGGACCCCACGCCACCGCCGCCGCCATCGAACCTTCAAAAGAAATCAGGGATCAGGGAATCATCATCAGGGCAGTCCTCGCCAAGCTCAACGGTGGCCGTAGTGGGCGGCAAGAAACCTACTGATCAGATCAGGCTTTCGTTTGTCAGAGACGACGTTGGGAAGTTTGATTTGCATGAGCTGTTGAGAGCCTCTGCGGAGATACTGGGTAGCGGTTGCTTTGGATCTTCTTACAAGGCGTCACTTTCAAATGGGGCGATGATTGTGGTTAAGAGATTTAAAGAAATGAACAATGTTGGCAGAGAAGAATTTCAACGACATATGAGGAGATTAGGTAGATTGAGGCATCCCAATTTGCTTCCTCTTGTTGCTTTTTATTATAGGAAAGAAGAGAAGCTTTTGGTCCATGAATTTGTTCAGAATCGAAGCCTGGCCGTTCATCTCCACGGTATCTCTCTTTTCATATTTCATCTGTAAAATATATACATAAAATTTATGTTCGTATAAAGAGAGATAGAGAAAGGATCCTGATTCCAAAACATTAAGCCTTTTTGCATAAACTCTGCTATTTATTTCAGGTCACAAAGCTCTAGGGCAACCAAGTTTGGATTGGCCATCACGCTTGAAGATTGTGAAAGGAGTAGCCAAGGGTCTGCAATACCTTTACAAAGAGCTTCCAAGCCAAATTGCACCACACGGTCACATCAAATCCTCCAACGTTCTTCTCAACGAGTCCTCAGAACCCTTACTTGCCGACTACGGACTCATCCCTGTAATGAATCAAGAAAGTGCACAAGAGCTCATGGTTGCCTATAAATCTCCAGAATTTTTACAACTCGGCCGAGTTACAAAGAAGACAGACGTGTGGGCTCTTGGAGTTTTGATTCTTGAAATCCTGACAGGAAAATTCCCAGCAAATTTTTTGCAACATGGGAATAAGGCCAAAGAAGATTTGGTAGCTTGGGTTAATATTTCACTTCTAGCAAAGGGAGAGAATAACAAAAACGAGGTCTTTGACAAGGAAATGGGAGACAGTAGTAGTACAAGGAATAGTGAAGGTGAAATGATGAAACTGTTGAAGATTGGATTGGCTTGTTCTGAAAAGGAGGTGGAGAAGAGATTGGATTTGAATGAAGCTGTTGAAAGAATTGAAGAGGTTAAAGAGACAGATGGTGATGATGAAGATTCTGATTCTTGATATGCAAGTGAATATGAGTTTAGTTCTTCAAGAGGAAAGTCTGATGAATTCACTACTCATGCATTGGGATTCTGTTGAGTGGAATGATTATGTGTTAAATTAATTTTTAGTACTAATTGAGATTATTTTTTTTTATCAATTACTACTTCTACATTAATATCTTTTTTAATAAAAAAAAAAATGTTAGGGGTGTGCTAGCAAGCCAAATGATGCTATTTGAAAACCATTTGACATGCCTTGAGGGGAGCTTTTTTTTTTTTTTTTCGGAAACGATGGAAACCGCCACCAAACCATCCATTCTGGGCCGCGGCGCAGGTAAAACCACCGGCTGTCCCAAGCTCTTACAAGAAGTGCACCCCCTGGATTCGAACTCAGAACTTCAAGATGAGATCCTGGACCCTACACCATCAAGCTACACCCCTTGGGGACTCCTTTAGGGGAGTTAGCTCATATTAGTTAGACATACTCTAGCTAGTCTTCAGGATTTGGAGCACATGCAGTGTTAATGACATTTAAAAAAATTGACATAACTTCGGTGTTAAATGATATTTACATTTTGAAACTCCTAATCATAATATAATATTAAAATTTAAAAAAATATAAGGGCATTGGCCACTTAATTATTTAAAAATTATAATAAAAAAAAATTATGGCGAATCACATTTTTTTTCTCTTGAGATATCAACATGTAATTTTTATGGCCACACTCACCACAAGCAGGCTCACAGTATTCTTCTATGGCCATAATCATTTGCATCGGGTCGGGTCAGATCTGAATTTTCTGACATAAACCCGTGATCCGACCTGACATTTCGAGTCGGGTCTGAATTGACCCGAAATTGAATTTTAAAATTCATAAACCCAACCAGATCGGATCGGTCCGGATCGATCCTACCCTATATGAACACCCCTGGCCATAAGGGGGACTTGTATCAAAGCTGAAATCATCAACAAGTGAGCCTATAATACTCTTCTATGCTGCCAAGTCATAGCAAAACTCACCACAAGTGAACCATGTATTAAAGTCAAAATTGCCCAGAATTCCCTTCTATGCGACAAGAACATGTAACAAAAGATCTATTTGCACAAACTTTATCCCATATCAATCCAAATTAGTTTTTAACTATGAGTTAAGGTCAATAGGATTCAAATTTTATATGAAATTAAGTAATGTTACATCTATAAAATTTGCATCTCGTATTATATATAAAATAATGTCTTATTTAAATATCTTTCATTCTTGAATTAGTATTCTCGTATTATATATAAAACTAATTCAACTCTTGAATTAGTATTTAACTATGAGTTAGATCAATATGTGCATATGGACCAAAATAATATCTTATCTAAATATCTTTCATTCTTTATAAAATTTAATCTTAGTATGATTTGGGTAGATTTAAAGAATAAAAATGATAAAGCATTAAAGAGTGACTGGCAATATATAGTTAGTAATTTGACTGGATGAGAGAGATGGTTGATTTCAGTCTTTCATTTTTATGGGGAAAATCTTAACTGCCCTTTAATTATGGCTAGACTCTCTCTCTCTCTTTCTCTCTCTAATGTTTGGTTTTACTCGTATTCCATTTAGGGCACCCTTCTTACTCTTGTTTCGTTGTCTCATTGTTAGCTAGCGAAGGCAATTATTTTTATTTTTATTTTTATTTTTATTTTTTTGTAATAATTTAGTGCTTGTTGATGAATAATGAATTTGAGATTTTCATATTATTTGTTCATGCAGTCATTTTCACTTGGTGAATGAAAATATGTGGAATCCAAGGGAGAATGAACAACAACAACAACAAAGGGAAGGGAGAGAGAGGATAGTAGCTGTGGCAATTGATAAAGATAAAATCAGCCACCATGCTCTCAAATGGGCTGCTGATAATCTTCTTAGCAGACACCAAACCATCAAACTTGTTCATGTTATTCAAAAATCACAATCCAATCATCACTATTCAGGTCTCTCTTCTTAATATTTTATCATTATTTGATAAGATTATGTGATAACAAAGTACGAGAATTTCAATAATATTTGTTGTTTTAGTTATTCTCTAATGCGTAATTCAGGAGATATTGTTTTCAGGATTCTGACCCGTGACTAAACAGATAGGTACCGCGTAATATGATATATTAATAAATTTATTATTTAACAAATTCTCTCATTAATTACTTTGCAGTAGGAAATAGTCAAGAATTGATGGAACAGCAACCGGATATTCAAGCCATGGAAGTGTTTCTTCCATTTCGCACCTATTGCTCCCGTAGGCATGTGAGTATTAAATTCCTCTCCTTCTGTGTATTTTCTTTTAAGCTTCTAATTAATTTATGATTGCCTTTTCTATTTATTATATTCTAAATCTAATTTAATCTCATATATTAGATACAATGTGAGCTTGTTTTATTGGAACGTCACGATGTAGCAAGAGCACTAATAGAATATGTTTCCCAATATGGAGTGGAAACTATGTTGCTTGGTACCCCAACAAAGAACGGACTCTCCAGGTAAATATATAATTTAATTGTAATCTCTAAGTTAATAATCAAGGGACCAACGGAGTAATCAAAATATTGATTCAGTTTGGATAAAATTTGATTTTAATAAAAAGTGGTAAACTCACATCATTTTAGGGGGACAAATCAAAATTATTCATTAAAAATCATATTTTTCATTAATTTATAGGACACAATTTAACAAGCGCCTCTCGCTTCTTAGTGGATTCACCATTGATGGAGACGGATTAAAAATTGTGTTGATGAAGCGAAAAAGTAAAAAATAACAAAAAGTTATGAATATTAATTTTATGAATAAAATATGCTTACAATCTAGGGTTTTCACACCCTTGTATACTAAAACCCTAAATAGGACGAAATTACTAAAGGAGTATTTCAAAATTATTATGATATAATTAAAATATTATAGTCATAATAAAACTATGAAAGAATATGAAATTGAAATCCGATCCCTAAATAAAAATATAAAATCCGAAAAGAATTCAGAAAAATAAGAAAGTAAACTAAAACTCTAATTCTAATCATTTTAAAGAGGAATTTGAGGATGATTCGCTGGATCAAACCAGCACAGAAGGTTAGTATCATATGTATCTTTTCAATAGATTCGAAATGATATATTATAGGACGAAAATATGACATATGTGGCCCAAATTATGACTCTTTAAAACTTTGAATGTCATATGTCCTATATTGTACATATATCCCTTAAAATTTTATTTATAAATATATAAAGGATTCAATGAGTAAGTTTATATATTACTATGTATGATTACGTGTATATATTCTTCTGCATGTGCATGTGAAAATGTAATGGAACGTTTATTGAATGTGAGCTTAAATTTGTATAAGATCTTTTTTTTTTTTTTCTTTTTTTTTTTTTTCTTTTTTTTGGTAGGCTCTTCAAGGCTTCAGATACTCCAGCCACCGTATTAAAATGGGCACCTGATTTTTGCAATGTATATATTGTCTCTAAAAAAAAATGCCATGCTTTACGATCTGCAACTCGCCCTGTCCCTTCAATCTCTACTGAGCCGATGACTCCTCGCACTCGCATCTTGGCTGAAGCAGCAGCAAATGCCATGTATATAAGTTTCTGATCAGTTAATTTTGCGTTCAAAAAGAGATCTCTTAACTTATAACATATGATATATATTTGACTTTGCAGAAGAAAATATGATGAGTTTTCAAATTCTAAGATGGGATTGTCATTTTCAAGCTCAGGAAGGATGAGTACTGATAGCAATTTCTTTTCATTTTATGAAAATCTGGGGCTAAACTTGGAAGGAAAGAGCTTTGACAATTCACCTCGATGCGGCGAGGGTTCAGTTAATCTCAGCTCTTTACCAGAATTGCCATCAAACACAATTGACAGTTCAAGAACTTCATGCTCATCAGAGAATATGGTAACTTATATTTGTTCATTAATACAGTAACATTATGTTCATGCAAGAGTATTAATTTATATGTTCGTATAAATTAAATTTGCAGGAGGATATGGAAGATGAAGTTAAACGGCTTAAGACAGAGCTAAAGAAAACAATGGACATGTACCATGCTGCCTGCAAAGAAGCACTTGCTGCTAAACAGAAGGTACTACTTTGAATTTCCAATTTCCTAGTGTGATTCTCCAAATAGTGTTCAAACTTGTCCTTAGTACTAATATACATGGCAAAAAAGCCCGAGGCCCGGCCCGGCCCGGTTCGGCCCGGCGGGCTTTGCCGGCCGGAGGTGAAAAAAGCCCGGGCCGGGCTTCAAAATTGGGGCCCGACTCGGGCCCGGGCCCGGGCCGGGCTCAACCCAAAAAGCCCGGGCCCGGCCCGGCCCGGGCTTCAAATAATTAATTAAATTTTTTTAATTATAAAAAATATATATTTATATTATAAATTTCTTATATTTATAATTTTTTATATAAAAAAATCGGGTCCGGACTTAAAATAAATAAATAAATATTTTTATTTATAAAATATATATATTTATATAATAAAAATTTTTATTTTTATAATTTTTTTAATATAGAAATCGGGCCCGGGCCAAGCCCGGCCAGAGCCCGAGCCCGACCGGGCCGGGCCGGGCTTTTTTCGGGCCCGGGCCAAATTTTTTTTTGCCGGGCTCGGGCCGGGCTTAGCAAAGCCCGGCCCGAGCCGGCCCGTTGCCATGCATAAGTACTAACTACTAACGTTCATCCTTACTAAATACAATGTATCACTATTTGTGCAATACATTTAGGAATGATAACAGGCCGAATATGGTATAGGGATGACAATATTTATACCTTAAAGTATCGGGGGTCTACAGGCTCCCGTGTAGGTCCTCGTTTGTCACGACCCCCTCCCTAGAGAGGGCCCAACCCTAGAAAGGGGTCCGCGAACCACTTCAGCTCGAGCACCTATATGTCGTGCAACTGAATCAAAAGTTCACGGAAACACAATATTTTATAAAATTCAATCCAATAAATCTCAAATAAATGTTTACACCAAAAGTGTCTGAAAATATGAAAGATGTCATAAATATCCTATCTCAAAAACCAAAAGAAATATATGGACCAACCGACTGACGGCTGTGGCAAACGAGTCAATTCCTGGTACTGATACTGCTACTGTTGCGCGGACGAACTACTTGAGATGTTTGGGAAATTGAGGGTGAGCTTAAAGAGCTCAGTAAGTAAAAACACTCATACTTTCAACATGACGTCACCAACAAAATATATATATATATATATGATAGTGAATATATGAAAATAACAGTTAATATATATAAGAGCTAACTCAGGCAAAACATACTCACAACAAAACACATCTCAATCAAACAAGATTTGCTATCCGGATTCGGTATAATAATGGATTGAAACCATTAGGAGAGTCTCTCTCTTACCCCCAAGGTTTCCCACCATATAATCCTGCATAAATGTGGAAGAAGAGGGGATTGAATCACACACATCTGCTAATCTCGCATAATCTCGCATATCCGAATATCCGGATTATCATATTGAACCGGTAACATAACAACAATCCCACACAGCATCCAATACAACACATCTCATCGCATTTCATCCATCAATTCATCTCAAAATCAAATAATACTCAAATACTTCAATTCATAGTACAAGCATACAATTTATACCCCAAAATTTGTATTCACAATTTATGTTCTCATGTTATCGATTTTTCAATCAATTTTCAACATACATATATAAATATATATCTATATTATATTACGTAACTCACATATCAAACATCAATCAACAAACATTTATGTTAAGGGAATCGTCGTGCTTTGTACTTACCTCAATCCACGCAAAAAAATCTCTATATATGTATGTCCTCGCTAAAATCGAGCTCCAACGACTTCAGAATTTCAGAACGAGGTGGTCAACGGACAGTACATGTCACCAGGATCACAACGGCAGTGGTGGTAATGGCGGATGCTCGGTGGTACCGACGAACGATCGAACGGCGTTAACTCTCATTTTTGGCTCGTTTCACGAAAACCGAAGGTCCGAATTGGGCAAAGGAGGTGTCTAACCCGCGTATCTCGATGAGGGGAAGATTCTGGTCCGGGAGGTGTACTGCAAGCACGGCGGCGCGTGGATCAGCGATGCGGCGGCGCGTGGGTGGCGCGTGGGAGCGCGTGAGGTGGATTCAGGCGATCGGACCGGCGGCGTTGGTTTCGTCTCGGCGAGGGGATTCTCCTGGAGTGGTCACTCGCCGGAAAAGATGATCGGACGAAGTCGAAATCCCTATTTCTCTCTCATGTCCACTTTCTCTCTCTACTGGTTTTGTGTTTTCTCTCTCTACGAATCTGTTTCTCTCTCTTACTGCTCACTAGAATTTCCTTCAATGATCTCTATATATATACCCTTGAACTCTCTGCTCATCTTTTCTTTCATTCCTCTCATTCAACTACACATAAACCACACAAAGAATTGAAGTTTTGTTTAAAGAGAGATATATATATATTGATAATATATGAGTTAGATTAGGTTTGTTAGTGTGTGTGGCAGAGAATGTGAGGATAAGGGCAGCAACAATGTAGGGTGAAAGAGTAAGTGAGTAGTTAAATTTCAAAAAGATATAACTACTTAGAGATAAGGTCTCACATCGTTGACATGAGAATTTTATCTCTATTTGAACAGAAATGTAATATCCGTCCAACCAACCAGTATAGATAATTGTCTCCCCTAATGTATTGGCCCCACACCCACGAGAATTTTTGTTATCCCTAAACACATTTTTTTTTTTTTGAAAACGTTAGAAACCCCGCCGCCAACCACCTGACCTGGGTTTAAGCGGAGCAGATTAAAACCCCCGATTGCCCCAGACTCTTATAAGAAATACACTTCATGAACTCAAATCCAGAACATGTCAACCAAATCCTAAACCATTTGCCACAAAGTCACACCCATTGGGGACGTTATCCCTAAAAACACCCCACTAAACTTATAAGTTTCTTTTACACTTAAATTAGGGGACCTAATATATCAAAGTTAGGGGGACAACAATAACAAAAAATTTAAAAAAAAAAAAAATTTGAAGTTTTTAATCGAGTCGGGTGAAAAGATTGCACTATAGTCATTCTCTCTTACCTAATTATTTATACTTTTAGGCTAAGCAGGTTTAATTATCATTATATGAGTCGGGCTCAATCGACCGTCTGAATGGACTGTTTCCAGGATCACTCATCTTATCTAATAGCTTAAATTTTTGGGTCTTACAGGCAATGGAACTGGAAAAATGGAAAATGAAAGAAGAGAAAAGAATGAAAGAGACACAAATGGGTGAAAAGAATGAGAAAGCAAAAATAAAGGCAGCAATTGAAGCAGCAGAAGCAGCTCAGAAAATAATAAAGTTAGAGGTGCAAAAGAGAGTGAATGCAGAAATTAAAGCAGTCAAAGAAGCTGAAGAAAAGACAAAGTTGTTAGATGTTTTAGGGCAGTCCCATATAGTTCTTAAATACCAAAGCTTATTCCATATTTTGGTTGTTTTAATTTTGTTTTATTTTTATTTTTATTTTACTGTGCTTAGAAGGAGTATTTAAGAGAACTAGCTAGCTAGCTAGTATCCTGACTACAGTAATTTTGTTGAGATTATAGTCTAAGCTTAGTTGCCTATTTTGATGGATTAATTTGCTTACAACTAAATACTAAAGATTTGGATTTGGATTAGTTTTTTATAAATTGTTATCGGTAAATTTTTTTTGGAATCGTTGGAAATTCTGCCGTCAAACCCCCATTTCGGGCTTAAACGGAGAAGATAAAATTTATGGTTGTCTCAAACTCTTACAAAAAACGAATTCCCTAGATTTAAACTCGGGACCTCAAAGTGAGATCATGAACCCTACACCAGCAAGTCACGTCCTTGGGGACCATCGGTTAATTATTAAATAAAAATTTACATGTAATTGAATCTTAATAATTCATTATTATTCATAAAACGTGATAAAAATTTTCAAACCTTAACTAAACACTTAGCATGTTGTTTTGTAATTGGTTGGAGAGATTTTAGCATACCAAAAGAAAATTGCTCTGATTTTAGATTTGGCCTAATTTAACCTGTCTGAAAGATTTTTGGGCAAAATTTTTTAGGAAAAAAATAGTCTTTTTATTGAGATATAATATAAGATAGACATAAAATTTTGAGATAAATTTGGAGTCATTAATCTCATAAAATCAAATGGTAGATAAATTGATATCATTATATGCAATTTTGATTTTTAATATCTATCATCAAATTGTATAAGATCTTATGAATGACCTAAAATTTGTGTTAAAATTTTAAATAAAAAAAAAATAGATTAAAACAGCAACACCCTATAAAATATATAATTCAGCGAAGAAGAAATGTAGCTTTATCAGTTTAAATTCAAATTGATGATGATTATTTCTAAATTAATGATAAGATAGCAGTAGGGTGAGCTCGGGGTTCATCTCGAATCCCAAACCCGACTCGAACGGAGCCCTTACATTTATGGGCCCTAGGATTTTTGTCATCGCTATATTCATCCCAAAAATAAAGTAGTGGCGGAGCCACTAAATAAGTTGATAACTAAGAAAATTTGTTAAATTTACTTTAAAAACTAAATTTTTTTCTAAAAATCAAATTTTATCCCCATTAAAAAATGGAACGATTATATTCTCTCCAAGGTTTAAATTTCGGAGGTTCCAAAAAAAAAAAAAAACACTTTTGCATAAGCATTTGAAAATTCCATATAAAATTATAAACCAAAAAACAACCCAATAACGTATGTCCGAAAATCAATCACTTAACCAACGAAGCAGGGTTTCTTTAGAGCACTTATAAAACAACATTAACAAAACATTGTTGAGTTAGTTTCTGAAACAAAACCACTTTTGTAATTTAAACAAACAAACAAACAAACAAAGGCCACATTGTGTTTCATGTTCATGTTAATTAATTAGAGACAAGAATAAAAGAGGTGCATTAATCAAATTCCTCAAGACTCCTTGTTGCAGAAGCAGCAGTAGCTTCATTAAAAGAAAAAGAGAATTGTAATGGCAAGAAGAAATGGAGATAAAAAAGAAGAAACAGTAGCAGTAGCCATTGACCAGGACAAAGGAAGCCAATTTGCTCTCAAATGGGCTGTTGATAATCTTCTCTCCAGAGGCCAAGTTCTTACTCTTCTTCATGTTACACAAAAAGTATCCTCTGTTCCCTCTCCATGTAAGATTTTCTCCTCTTTCTTTTCACTTTAACTCCGCTTATAGTGTGCTTAAATTGGAATATCTTTTCATAACCAGTCTCAAACCCTGACAAAAAAGATGAGGTTTATGTTAGGTCTCGGCCATCAACATAAAACTTATCGAATTTTTATGGATTCTAAACAAAACAATTGTGCATTTCTTTTCGCTTTCGATTAACATTTTGTGATGTATACATGTAGCTGGGAACAATATTGCTCTCTCTAAGGTTAATGATGAGGTTGCTAGAACATATAAACAAGAAGTTGATAATCAAACCAAAGAATTGTTTCTTCCATTTCGATGCTTTTGCACAAGAAAGGATGTGGGTTCTGTTTCTTTGTTTCTTTTTTTTTTCTACTCTACTAAAATTTAAATTTATTGGGTTGTTTACTTAGCTTCATGATTTATACATTTGCTAAAGGTCAAATGCAATGAAATCATACTAGAAGACATGGATATCGCGAAGGCTCTAATCGACTACGTATCATCCCACACAATCGAGACTTTAGTACTAGGGGCAGCATCAAGGACTGGCTTCGTCAAGTAATTTTATGATTCTGATGCTCTAACAAGATTAGTATCATGTATGTAAAATTATGAATGCTAATTTCTATACCTTGTTTGACAGAAGATTCAAAACTGCAGACGTTCCAAGTAGTGTGTCCAAAGGGGCACCGGAGTACTGCAATGTCTATGTAATTGCCAAAGGGAAGATCTCATCTGTACGATCAGCAACCAAAGCTGCACCGGTAAGAGCTTCCTCTCGTGGTAATCAATTGAATAGCCAATCCACCCAAGACAGTCACAGTTCCGATTCATTTGAATCACCTTTCAAGAATAGCCAAAGATCCAGAGGTTAGTTTGCTCCTGTAACTAACACCAGCAAAATTTCAACTAGATTTTATCGTTTTACATCACTCACATGAGTTGCTATTTAATCCGCAGCTGAGCGAACACCGCCTACACCCAGAAGCCTGAATGACAACATGGAGATCAAGTAAGTTACAATACAATAGATATCAAATCATAACTGTAAATAATGGTAGAAGTTCAACTAACCTGATAAAAACTGCAACAGATCACCATTCTTAAGAGCATCTATGCCTAAATATGAGCCTTCAGTGCCGGAAACTGACATATCATATGTGAGCAGTGGAAGACCAAATACTGATCGGATGTTTTATGACATGGAATTTGGAATGGCTCCACGGCTTCCGACCAGCTCAGATTACAATTCCAGAAGCTTTGCATCATTACAATCAGGAAACAAGTCAATAGATATGTATTCTTTACAGGATGAGTTCTCGCCACTCTCACAGGAAAGTGAGAGAACGTCATGGTCATCACAAAGCCAAAGCGTGGTAAAGACATAAACATGCACATAATGAGTCCATGTACACTGACTTAGTTTCAAGTAAACATGAGAAAGAACATGAATTTTCAATTTGCTTGATAAAATGACACTATGACAGGAAGATGTAGAAACTGAGATGAGGAAGCTCAGACTAGAACTCAAGCAAACAATGGATATGTACAGTGCTGCCTGCAAGGAAGCACTCACAGCAAAACAGAAGGTACTGAGAGCTGAATTTTTCTTTGAAGCATATTCAAACTGTAAAGAAATAAGACAATTCTATATTTCCGGATGCTTAGAATCACAAGAGATATGCCTTTATATAGACATTACATCAAGTTAAATATAGAAACTAAATATACTAATAATCATTAGGATTACATAATTATATCTCAATGATTATGTAACAATATCTTAAAGACATGTAGAATTATAATCATATCTTTGGATGAATATGATTATGATTCTAACAATATTTAAGGATTCTAACACAAACTTTATCAATACTCCCCCAAAGAGTATGCCTGCATTAAACCCAACAATATATCATTGTAGGCTAGGGAGTTTCATCACTGGAAATTAGAAGAACAGCAGAAACTAGAAGAGGCGCGTCTGGCTGAGGAAGCTGCATTGGCACTTGCAGAGAAGGAGAAAGCTAAGTGTAAGAGAGCAATTGAGGCAGCTGAAGCAGCCCAAAGGATTGCTGAACTAGAAGCAAAAAAAAGGAAGAGTGCCGAAATGAAAGCCCTACGAGAAGCTGAGGAGAGGAAGAAGGCGCTGAATGCTCTAACAGTTGATATCAGATATAGGAAATATCGCATTGAGGAGATTGAAGAAGCAACAGAATATTTTTCAAACTCGAGAAAGATTGGGGAAGGAGGTTATGGACCAGTTTACAAGTGTTACCTGAACCATACACCAGTGGCTATAAAAGTTCTACGTCCAGATGCAGCTCAAGGACGATCACAGTTTCAGCAAGAAGTACGAAACAAAATTTAAACTGCTTTCTTATTAACAATTTCAACATTTTTAAGTAATAATATGCAGCATTAGTTTAAGAGTACGTGTAAGCTTAACTTATTTATGTTCACAATACTCTAAAATGTGCAGGTTGAAGTATTATGCAACATACAGCACCCAAACATGGTTCTCCTCCTAGGAGCTTGCCCAGAATACGGCTGTCTAATCTATGAGTACATGGCAAATGGGAGCTTAGAAGACCGTCTCTTCTGTCGAGGTGGCTCTCCTGTTCTTCCTTGGCAAATAAGATTCCGAATAGCTGCTGAAATTGCCACTGGCCTCCTTTTCCTCCACCAGACCAAGCCAGAACCAATTGTACACCGTGACCTAAAACCTGGAAATATTCTTCTTGATCGTAACTATGTCAGCAAGATCAGTGATGTTGGCTTGGCCAGGCTTGTCCCTCCATCAGTAGCCGACTCTGTAACTCAGTATCGCATGACTTCAACTGCAGGAACTTTCTGCTACATTGACCCTGAATATCAGCAAACAGGCATGCTTGGAGTAAAATCTGATATTTACTCACTAGGTATTCTGCTTCTACAAATAATAACAGCCAAGCCACCAATGGGATTGACTCATCATGTAGAACGATCTATTGAGAACGGAACTTTTCATAAAATGCTGGACCCCGCTGTCCCTGACTGGCCAGTTGAAGCGGTGTTAATATTTGCCAAACTAGCTCTTCAGTGTGCTGAACTAAGACGAAAAGACAGGCCAGATCTTGGGAAGGTTGTGGTACTTGAACTTAATAGACTGAGAGCACTTGCTGAAGAAACAATGCCCACCGTCAATCTTGCAAGTGGAGCAGGATCTTCTCCGAGTCATAGTCAAGTTTCCACAGTTCAGGTGAGATGCCAATACAAAAAAAAAATTAAGAATCTATTATTCTGTTTCCTGGATTATCCATGCAAATTTAATTAGAAACGAAATTCTAAAACTCGGAGAAAACACTGTCAACATTGTTTCTGATACCACATTACCTCAATTAATCTATTTCTTGGAATGTAAACCTCTGGACTACAAATCTTTAAAGCGTTTTCTTTCTAAATTTCTTTGTCAGGATCTGATCAGTGAGTCTCAATCACTACGATCTAGTAATAGCTCTAGGAGCCGTTCAAGCCCAACATCTTTTGCGGGAAGAAGACATAAAGTACAAATCAAGAAACTTCTTTTACAATTGAACGCGGATTTTCAGTATGAAGGTTAGTTAACTCTTGTTTTAAATTTCTTGGCAGGGCATGGAAGAGAGGAGATAAAACAGAAGGTCAAAAAGCTGGTTCATCAGCATACAAGTTTCATTGCTCAGCTATTCTTTATCAGTTTTCAAGTTTGCAATTGTTTTTCCTGTTTCTTCAATGAAAATTATTACATTTCATAGTTTCATATCACATGACAATTGTATAGTAGCTCACGTATATATACTTCTTTGTCCAGCTACACTTCCAAGTTTGCAATTACTTTTTCAGGCTTTGAAAATTACACTAGAATAAGGGACACAAACTACTATTGCTGTGCATAAATAAATAAATTCGAATATGGCTTTAATGTAAGACCATTTCAATGAATGGCGATCTTTTGAAGAGAGTGATTTCAGCAATTCTGCATGAGCAATATTAAGCATCACATATATATATATAGATAGAGTAATGCAAAAGTATGCAGATGACTCCCAAGGTGACCCATCACTTTTTAACAAAATCAATTTAGTAAAGATGGATATTTCTATTGAGGAAGGAAAACTATAAATTGGGATTCCAGAGATTCCTACCTTGTAGCATTAAGGAGAAAAATGCAGGGGGAATTTTTTTATTTATCTCCAGTGGTATACAGATCCTTCACAATATGATTCTTTGTTCTCAATCCCATAATCTTCCAGTGTTCAAAATACTGATTCCCACGATTTCTGAGGGGATTGTTCAATGAAATAGCAATTATAAAAAATGACGAACAAGATCAATGAAGGGTTCAAAATGGAAGTAAACAGAATTAGGCAATAAAATAAGGGTTTAAGAAAAAAAAATTGTCCATTATTGGAGAATAAACTTTTTATCTCTTTTCATTATATGCCATAGCTAGGATAGATCTCACACTCAATAAATGTTATTTCAGCTTGCAAGAAATTCATGACTATTATATACAGCTAGCTGATGTATCTTTCTTACCTTTCTAATATATGTGCAGTCTCCTTTATCACTGATTCCTACTTCACAAATATCACGTCATCCAGTCTCCAAAGTGTTGCTGATTGCCGTCTATCTCAACGGAGCTTAATGTTTTCCAGACAGAGGAAGGACAGCCATCAAAGATCTGCAATGTGTGAGGAAGATTTTGGTACTGCCATTGGTCTTAATGACAAGGGTTTTTGGAAATATTAACAAAATTATGCTGGAAGCACCCGTGAGATACTTGGAAAGATCAATATCTTTGCAGAAATCACCAGCTTTGTTATCTAAGACTTAGTGACAGCAGCAAGTTGCTGTTTGATTCAAATTTAATCATTTAGAACTGTGTAAGCTCTCACAACTCACAAGTGAGCACCAGTAAATGGTCAAGGTATTTCTCCGCACAGACAGCAGGCAACTATCCAGTAATTCCAAAATATCTGGTTTCTTAGGAATTGTATTTTGAGATACAGTGTAATTAACTCCCTGTATGTCTATTTCCTCTGCCTCTTAAATTCCAAAAAAGCCTCCCAAAACCTCAAACACAATTGGATCCGTTGAAACAAGTGGAGAATCATCCGAGTTCATTGTACTGAAAGCGATGTCCAAGTTCTTCCCAGTCTTTTATCCAGGTAAGCATCAACAACACAACCATAAGTCACTAGATCAGGAACAACACTTTCATGTTTCATATGTTCAAGGCAAAGATGGAGATCTCAGAACAAAGATATTCTCCAAAAGGCCACAGTCTTACATTAAATGTAGTGAGATCAGAATGGAAACCGGTTTCCAACCTTCTCATAAATTCTCTTTGCAAGCTTTTCATTTTAAAAGTTTCCGGCATAAGATAAAAGCAGAAGGTTCCACAAAATATTTCCCACATCTTTCCTACCAAGACCAACATCCCTCGAAAACTCACCTAATCCATAAAAATTTCTTTCTTTCAGATAAGCAAAAGACACGGCCATTAATTCAAGCTGCGCTTTTTTTTTTGGAAACGTTGGAAACCCCGCCGCCAAATCATCCGACCCGGGCTTAAGCGGAGCAGATAAAACCCCCGGCTGCCTCAGGCTCTTACAAGAAGTGCACCCTGTATTCGAACCTAGGACTTGAGCAACCAAATCCTAAGCCTTATGCCACCAAGCCACAACTATTGGGGGCAATTCAAGCTGCTCTTGTTTCCCAAAGCAAGAGATAGCCTGTGAGTACACCTCGGGCAATAAGTCCATATCAATAATTTTAATTATCTCATCAAAACACCCAAAACTCCTATAAGCATGCATCAAAACCGAAACTACTTGAACATTAAGCACAAAAAAACTATTCAGTAGCTCCTCCCATGCAGCCTGCGCCTCAAATACACACTATAATTTCCATACATCAAAGCACACGAAGTGGAGTTAAAAGGTGAAAGCCCTTCAATTTTCATCTCATGTAACAAATCAACAAATGAAGCTTCTTTTTCCTACTTAAAGCTTTTACTAATTAAGCACAATCAACAAATCCTTATTGCCTCCTACAAAGGATTATCTGTCTGATTAAACAAAATTAACAATGATGATATTGTATCTGAATCGTTAACTTGACACTACCCATTTGGTAAATTTATCATTATAAACACATAATAAGTCCAAAAATAAAAACCAAACAAAAAAAAAATGTACCTTCGCGCCAAGTTCCCATTTTTGTGATGGGTTTTTGATGAGAACGATCTTTTTCCCCCACGGAGAAATGAATGACTAATTACATATGTATGGGCCCAAGGCCCACTTGGTCCAAAAATAAGATCAACGGCCCATGATTGTTGTAAAAAAGCTTTTAGGGGTAAATTACGAAGTTCCCCTATTATTTAGTGAAAGTATAATTTTTTCAAATACTTTCCGAATCTTACAAATACACCCCTCAACTTTGTAAAAGTGACACATCCACATTTTATTTTTTCATTACCTTGTTTTGTTATCATTTAAAAGTCGTTACATGAAATTGGGGGTTTGATAAGGTAAAATATGAAGGTTGACTAGTATTACATTCTTTTTCTATAAAATTTATTGAAAAAAATAATAAAATAGCATAGATAATATGTTTTTAGTGATTTTAAGTTTTATATTATTTTTTAGAAAATATAAATAAAATGAAATACAAAACATATTACTTTTCAAAGGTTTTTTTTTTTTTAATAATCTAAATACACTTAATGAGAAAGAGGCATCTTGGTATCTTCCTTTATTTTTTCTTCTTCTTTCATTTTTTTTTTAATTTGTTTTTTTGAAATTGGTATCTTCATTGTTTGTTTGGGAATATGCATTATGTTGCATGAACTTAAACCATAAAAAGCAGTTTATACAAAATAATATTAGATGGCAAGCACATTATTTTGATTGGTTGAAATAAAAGTTAGTAGCTTTCACTTTTTTTTTCTTTTTTTTTTTTTTGCCTATCTTCTTTTATTTGGTCCTCAAAAGTCACACAAGAATTCTGTGAATTTTTTTTTTTTTTTTTTGCATTGGGTCCACGTCATACAAATTTTAATAATTTTATGATGATAACATGTCCAATATTTTAATTAACTATATTTGATTAATATTTTGAAAAGTGGGCACAATGAATGTACTCATGAAGTTTAATGTTCTAACACCTAGCTTTTTATTTGTCTAATTGATATGCAATTGTTTTTTAAAAGGAAAAAAAAATAGTAATAGTTTATTTTATTCTTATTTCCTTATCATTGATGATTTAGTTTCATAAAATTTGAGTATGCATTAGCTGTGCCATCCAATAGAAATAAGGTATGAAAAAGTAAGAGCATAAGTAGGAAGACTTGTTTGTTTCCACTCACTTATTTTATATTTAGACATTATTTTGTGTAAAATTTAGTGAGTTTATAAGTTAACGTATAAGTTCTATACTAAATACATAGTTAACGTTAATTTATATTGTCACTAATACTATAATCTTACAACATGAGATTATTTTTCTATGTTAATTTATACTCTAATTTTTATTTCACAACTTCGATGTAATATTCTCGATCAAACTCAGCCTTATTTCCACAAATGAGTGATTGGCTTGTCTTGTTATTTTAATGCTACTAGTGGGCAGCTGGATTTTTTTTTTAATTATTATTATTTTTGGTAATTGAAGCACATGTAAGAACACCTTTTACTTTTATGATTTTTCATGTATTTTTTTTTTAAAAAAATATATCTCTGTAAATGTTTTTAGTTAAACTAGTTTTATATGCAAACCCCAACTTGAATGCAAATTATGTCAAGTTAGATTATTTTAAGAGATCTTAATTTACACATGTATGGCATTGTTTGACTATATTAATTGTTTTCAAAAGTAAATA
Source organism: Zanthoxylum bungeanum (assembly GCA_019454045.1). NCBI lineage: Eukaryota > Viridiplantae > Streptophyta > Magnoliopsida > Sapindales > Rutaceae > Zanthoxylum > Zanthoxylum bungeanum. The sequence continues at coordinate 3,523 of SKCR01052935.1, read as the reverse complement.
AATGAAAAATCATATATATATATATATATATATGTGTGCGTGTTTCAATACAAAAAATTTTACTAATTAAATTAACTGCACTCACATAATTATCAATCTTATTATTTGTTTGTGCAGGAATCCTCACAAACAATAGAATCACATACAATAAAACCAAAAAAAAATTGATTCTAATAAGACAAAAGTGTTCTCACCTAAATGTGTTTTATTATTACTAGATTATCAAAAGATTGATCTCTTGTTTTAGAGATTCTCGTACTATTTATAATATTTAATTACAAGGAAAATAAACTAACAGCGGTTACATTCCACTTACGTGGCCAATAACTGGTCAACTCCCTAGAATTTCGGAACTTCCCTATTCTTATCGGTTGTCCAGCTTAAAGAAACATAAAGTAATTAATTGGTTGTCTGATTCATTATTTAGAATATTTGTGTCATTAATGAGCTGATATTTCGGACTCATTCCTTATTTGACTTATGCTTGCCTTTATTTGAGTCAAGCCTATTATGGATTTTCCATCGTAGAGCCCTGAATTAGGGCGGATGTGGGACCCATATGGTCGGATCGATGCCTCGTGCAGCGGAAATGGGTCTAACCCATGGATATCAAAGATATGTGTATTTTTAAATTATTTTATAGAATATTATATTTTGTTACGAGTCCATAGGAAAAATCGAGGACCAAATCCGAGTCCGGAAACTCCGAAACGGAGAAAATAAAGTTTCAACGCTCATGGGCAGTAGTTGTCGGCGTGTCGCGAAGCTCGGGATTGGGAGTCGCAATGCCCAATCTGCGAATGCTCAACGTCACGACGTACAAGGGTGAGAGTCGCGACGCCCGAAGCTCTAAGAGCTCAGTGTTGCGACGGTGGAGAACCGTATCGCGACTCTACCCCGTATAAAATGTTGACATATAGCATTTTCACCTTTAATTCAATTCTAAATACTTCCAATTTTCTCCAAACACTTCAACACACCTAAAAGTCCAATTTTAACATCAAAACCAACATCAAAACATGTTATATAACAAACATACATATATTTTAAATACATATATGCATTAATTTGAATCAAAATACAAATCAAATTAAAATCCCACAATGAAGTGACTCATGAATAATTTCATATCACTCAAAGGTGGTCCTTATTTAGAAGATAAATTGACGGCGGAAAATAAATTGACGGCGGTTATATTCCACTTACATTTCTCACTAATTGGCCTACTCCTTATAATCTCGGAACTTAAAGAAACGGAAAGTAATTAATTGGATGTCTAATTCCTTATTTAGAAGATTCTTGTCATTAATGAGTTGACATTTCGGGCGCATTTATTGTGTGACTTATGCTTGTCTTTATTGGAGTCAAGCCTGATATGGACTTTCCATAGGGGAGTTCTGAATTCAGACTCTAATGAAGGTTCTCATATCAGATTCTAATTATAGGTTCTGACGTTAGACTCTGATGAAGATCCTAAAGGCCGGTTCTGACAGGAGGATCTAACCACGTGTCATTGTACCGATGTTTGATTTCCCCCCCAACATTATTTAAATCAATCTGCTATTCAATATCATTAGGACACCTAAAGTCTCACTCCCAAAATAGATTAAATGAAGTTAATTTAATTCACTACAGCGTAAAACTTACTCAGCATATTTTTAAAATATCAAATAATAATGAGTTGTAAACAACATAACATGAAAATATGGTACACATTATTTTTAGAAACAATAATCAAATTATATCATATCAACTGATGTAACGAATAACGTGATATTCATTATTAATAATATAATAAAAAAAGATAATTATCGCACCTCTTTATTTATATTTTTTCTTCGTTCTTATCTATTGAAATGTCTTATTTTTTTAAATTACAAACTTTATCGCGTTACACATATACACGTAATTTGACCTGTTGTGAGATAATAAAATAATGTTTGAGTCAAAATATAAATTTTAAGTATTTGGTTAATGATGAAAAATTACGATTATTAATCGTGATTTTTTTCAAAAACTGAATTTTACAAAAGTTAAAGATTTTAGTTTTTCATCACCATCAAAATATTAAAAAATTACACCATAATTATTTTTTTAACATAAATCAAAATTTCATAATATCATTTATTAACTACTGTTTGTTCACTGCATTTTTCTAATCGCAACATCAAACCGAGCGGTATTATATTTTTTTTTGTAGCTAATGAATCATAATTACTAGTTCTGCCTGTATTTCAAAAAAAAAAATACAAACGTACATACCTGATAGTCAAATTTTGTATCTAAATTATTCCTCCAATTATTTATAAAAAAACAAAAACCAAAAACCAAAAACCAAAAAATCTAGAGCCAATTCTTTGAAAAGAAAAAAAAGGAAAAATAGATGTAAAGACAAGCCAAAAAATAAAAATAAAAGTTACATAAGTGGTAAAGGCATTTGGTTTGAATTATTTGTTCCTTCTCAAGTTTAATGTTCGAATTCCATTAGTATATTTTTTTTGGGGTCATGTCCCTTAATGTAAAAAATCAACGGTTTAATGCTGGTAAACTTCTGAGAGCACGAGACATATATCTCAAAAATTAATTGAGGTATATGTAAATTGATCCGGACCCTACAAAAAAGGCAAAAAAAAATAGTGAATAACAATAATTAAAGAAACCAAAAGAATCAAGAATCAAATTACTATTAGCACATAAATGAAAACTGTTTATATCCTCTTGTTCTCTTGAAACCACAAGAGGAGTTGGAGTTGGAGAAAAGGGAAAGAGCTGAAAATTTTCTTGCTCCTCCTCCTCCTCCTCTCTCTTCTGCTGCTACAAAAAAAAAAAAAAAAAAATGGAGAGTTTCAATGGCAAAAAGAAACTCACAATCAATCTTTCACTTTTCACAAATATAGCAGACTCATTTTCATTAACAAGTCCAAGTAATAAATCTCCAAGAATTTTCCAAAACACAAGTGTTGTGGGACTCAGCATAGTAGCTGCCATGACAGATTCATCAAAAGATACCAATGGAAATATTTTATCATCTCCAATATCAAGGCCTGTTCCTATTGCTTGCTCATCATCAGCTAAGAAGCCAAGAGCTTTCAACTTGGAGAAACAAAAAAATAATATTATTACTGATGATGATCATCAAGTTGATGAATTATCTGAGAATTACACTTGTGTTATTACTCATTTTGGAAATAATTTGGTGCACAAACGTGTATTCTTTGATGATGATGATGATGATGATGGTGATGGAGATGGTGATGATGAGATTGGGAATTACAGTGTGTTCTTTGCTTCATCTTCGCCGCTGATGACTGTTGGTTTTGAATTTAAGAAAGAGTTATGGAGCCGGGATTTTCTCAGTTCTTGCTTTCTTTGCAATAAGAAGCTTCATGGACTTGATATTTTCATGTACAGGTATCTTTTTTTTTTTTTTTTTTTTTTTTTTTTTTTTTTTAAATTTTGATTTATGTTGGTGTTTTTGAATCTGGGTGGTTGTTTGATTTTGTTTTTGTTGCTTGAAGTGGGA